>JASGCC010001793.1:0-32884 GCA_030067915.1 Hydractinia echinata
AGCGCGCGCTGAAGAAATAGAGACAGTTTCAAAAACTACATTTCATTGACTTTCTAACGCTATCAATCCGTTTGAGTTACAACGGTTGCGTCACATATTAGTACCAACATGTATTTAGCGATATTGTTCTGATATTACTTGGTTGCATCGCTTTTACAGTGAAACGATTGACTGTGACTTAATTGAAACTGATTTTGTGACTTTGACCTTATGAATTGATAATGAGACAATTGGACACCAAGAAATAACATTCTTCTTAATTTGGCATGATTGCTGGAACTCAGCGATTACACTGGGCGCTGTGGTAGCGCTTTATTTAGAAATTTAGATAAATAAGTCATTTTTTACTGCGGGACCAATCCTAGGCGTTAGCGCGAGCTGAAGAATAGAACAGTTTCAAAAACTACATTTCATTGACTTTCTAACGGTATCAATCCGTTTGAGTTACAACGGTTGTGTAACATATTTAGTACCAACATGTATTTAGCGATATTGTTCTGATATTACTAGGTTGCATCGCTTTTAACAGTGAAACGATTGACTGTGGGACTTAATTGAACTGATTTTGGACTTTGACCTTATAAATGTGATAAATGAGACAATTGGACTCCAAGAAATAACATTCTTCTTAATTTGACATGATTGCTGGAACTCAGCAATTACACTGGGCGCTGTGGTAGCGCTTTATTTAAAAATTTAGATAAATAAGTCATTTTTTACTGTGGGACCAATCCTAGCCGTTAGCGCGCGCTGAAGAAATAGAGACAGTTTCAAAAACTACATTTCATTGACTTTCTAACGGTATCAGTCCGTTTGAGTTACAACGGTTGCGTCACATATTCGTACCAACATGTATTTAGCGATATTTTTCTGATATTACTAGGTTGCATCGCTTTTAACAGTGAAACGATTGACTGTGGGACTTAATTGAACTGATTTTGGACTTTGACCTTATAAATGTGATAAATGAGACAATTGGACTCCAAGAAATAACATTCTTCTTAATTTGACATGATTGCTGGAACTCAGCAATTACACTGGGCGCTGTGGTAGCGCTTTATTTAAAAATTTAGATAAATAAGTCATTTTTACTGTGGGACCAATCCTAGCTGTTAGCGCGCGCTGAAGAAATAGAGACAGTTTCAAAAACTACATTTCATTGACTTTCTAACGGTATCAGTCCGTTTGAGTTACAACGGTTGCGTCACATATTCGTACCAACATGTATTTAGCGATATTTTTCTGATATTACTAGGTTGCATCGCTTTTAACAGTGAAACGATTGACTGTGGGACTTAATTGAACTGATTTTGGACTTTGACCTTATAAATGTGATAAATGAGACAATTGGACTCCAAGAAATAACATTCTTCTTAATTTGACATGATTGCTGGAACTCAGCGATTACACTGGGCGCTGTGGTAGCGCTTTATTTAAAAATTTAGATAAATAAGTCATTTTTTACTGTGGGACCAATCCTAGCCGTTAGCGCGCGCTGAAGAAATAGAGACAGTTTCAAAAACTACATTTCATTGACTTTCTAACGGTATCAGTCCGTTTGAGTTACAACGGTTGCGTCACATATTCGTACCAACATGTATTTAGCGATATTTTTCTGATATTACTAGGTTGCATCGCTTTTAACAGTGAAACGATTGACTGTGGGACTTAATTGAACTGATTTTGGACTTTGACCTTATAAATGTGATAAATGAGACAATTGGACTCCAAGAAATAACATTCTTCTTAATTTGACATGATTGCTGGAACTCAGCGATTACACTGGGCGCTGTGGTAGCGCTTTATTTAAAAATTTAGATAAATAAGTCATTTTTTACTGTGGGACCAATCCTAGCCGTTAGCGCGCGCTGAAGAAATAGAGACAGTTTCAAAAACTACATTTCATTGACTTTCTAACGGTATCAGTCCGTTTGAGTTACAACGGTTGCGTCACATATTCGTACCAACATGTATTTAGCGATATTTTTCTGATATTACTAGGTTGCATCGCTTTTAACAGTGAAACGATTGACTGTGGGACTTAATTGAACTGATTTTGGACTTTGACCTTATAAATGTGATAAATGAGACAATTGGACTCCAAGAAATAACATTCTTCTTAATTTGACATGATTGCTGGAACTCAGCAATTACACTGGGCGCTGTGGTAGCGCTTTATTTAAAAATTTAGATAAATAAGTCATTTTTTACTGTGGGACCAATCCTAGCCGTTAGCGCGCGCTGAAGAAATAGAGACAGTTTCAAAAACTACATTTCATTGACTTTCTAACGGTATCAGTCCGTTTGAGTTACAACGGTTGCGTCACATATTCGTACCAACATGTATTTAGCGATATTTTTCTGATATTACTAGGTTGCATCGCTTTTAACAGTGAAACGATTGACTGTGGGACTTAATTGAACTGATTTTGGACTTTGACCTTATAAATGTGATAAATGAGACAATTGGACTCCAAGAAATAACATTCTTCTTAATTTGACATGATTGCTGGAACTCAGCAATTACACTGGGCGCTGTGGTAGCGCTTTATTTAAAAATTTAGATAAATAAGTCATTTTTTACTGTGGGACCAATCCTAGCCGTTAGCGCGCGCTGAAGAAATAGAGACAGTTTCAAAAACTACATTTCATTGACTTTCTAACGGTATCAATCCGTTTGAGTTACAACGGTTGCGTCACATATTCGTACCAACATGTATTTAGCGATATTTTTCTGATATTACTAGGTTGCATCGCTTTTAACAGTGAAACGATTGACTGTGGGACTTAATTGAACTGATTTTGGACTTTGACCTTATAAATGTGATAAATGAGACAATTGGACTCCAAGAAATAACATTCTTCTTAATTTGACATGATTGCTGGAACTCAGCAATTACACTGGGCGCTGTGGTAGCGCTTTATTTAAAAATTTAGATAAATAAGTCATTTTTTACTGTGGGACCAATCCTAGCCGTTAGCGCGCGCTGAAGAAATAGAGACAGTTTCAAAAACTACATTTCATTGACTTTCTAACGGTATCAGTCCGTTTGAGTTACAACGGTTGCGTCACATATTCGTACCAACATGTATTTAGCGATATTTTTCTGATATTACTAGGTTGCATCGCTTTTAACAGTGAAACGATTGACTGTGGGACTTAATTGAACTGATTTTGGACTTTGACCTTATAAATGTGATAAATGAGACAATTGGACTCCAAGAAATAACATTCTTCTTAATTTGACATGATTGCTGGAACTCAGCAATTACACTGGGCGCTGTGGTAGCGCTTTATTTAAAAATTTAGATAAATAAGTCATTTTTTACTGTGGGACCAATCCTAGCTGTTAGCGCGCGCTGAAGAAATAGAGACAGTTTCAAAAACTACATTTCATTGACTTTCTAACGGTATCAGTCCGTTTGAGTTACAACGGTTGCGTCACATATTCGTACCAACATGTATTTAGCGATATTTTTCTGATATTACTAGGTTGCATCGCTTTTAACAGTGAAACGATTGACTGTGGGACTTAATTGAACTGATTTTGGACTTTGACCTTATAAATGTGATAAATGAGACAATTGGACTCCAAGAAATAACATTCTTCTTAATTTGACATGATTGCTGGAACTCAGCAATTACACTGGGCGCTGTGGTAGCGCTTTATTTAAAAATTTAGATAAATAAGTCATTTTTTACTGTGGGACCAATCCTAGCCGTTAGCGCGCGCTGAAGAAATAGAGACAGTTTCAAAAACTACATTTCATTGACTTTCTAACGGTATCAGTCCGTTTGAGTTACAACGGTTGCGTCACATATTCGTACCAACATGTATTTAGCGATATTTTTCTGATATTACTAGGTTGCATCGCTTTTAACAGTGAAACGATTGACTGTGGGACTTAATTGAACTGATTTTGGACTTTGACCTTATAAATGTGATAAATGAGACAATTGGACTCCAAGAAATAACATTCTTCTTAATTTGACATGATTGCTGGAACTCAGCGATTACACTGGGCGCTGTGGTAGCGCTTTATTTAAAAATTTAGATAAATAAGTCATTTTTTACTGTGGGACCAATCCTAGGCGTTAGCGCGCGCTGAAGAAATAGAGACAGTTTCAAAAACTACATTTCATTGACTTTCTAACGGTATCAGTCCGTTTGAGTTACAACGGTTGCGTCACATATTCGTACCAACATGTATTTAGCGATATTTTTCTGATATTACTAGGTTGCATCGCTTTTAACAGTGAAACGATTGACTGTGGGACTTAATTGAACTGATTTTGGACTTTGACCTTATAAATGTGATAAATGAGACAATTGGACTCCAAGAAATAACATTCTTCTTAATTTGACATGATTGCTGGAACTCAGCAATTACACTGGGCGCTGTGGTAGCGCTTTATTTAAAAATTTAGATAAATAAGTCATTTTTTACTGTGGGACCAATCCTAGCTGTTAGCGCGCGCTGAAGAAATAGAGACAGTTTCAAAAACTACATTTCATTGACTTTCTAACGGTATCAGTCCGTTTGAGTTACAACGGTTGCGTCACATATTCGTACCAACATGTATTTAGCGATATTTTTCTGATATTACTAGGTTGCATCGCTTTTAACAGTGAAACGATTGACTGTGGGACTTAATTGAACTGATTTTGGACTTTGACCTTATAAATGTGATAAATGAGACAATTGGACTCCAAGAAATAACATTCTTCTTAATTTGACATGATTGCTGGAACTCAGCAATTACACTGGGCGCTGTGGTAGCGCTTTATTTAAAAATTTAGATAAATAAGTCATTTTTTACTGTGGGACCAATCCTAGCCGTTAGCGCGCGCTGAAGAAATAGAGACAGTTTCAAAAACTACATTTCATTGACTTTCTAACGGTATCAGTCCGTTTGAGTTACAACGGTTGCGTCACATATTCGTACCAACATGTATTTAGCGATATTTTTCTGATATTACTAGGTTGCATCGCTTTTAACAGTGAAACGATTGACTGTGGGACTTAATTGAACTGATTTTGGACTTTGACCTTATAAATGTGATAAATGAGACAATTGGACTCCAAGAAATAACATTCTTCTTAATTTGACATGATTGCTGGAACTCAGCAATTACACTGGGCGCTGTGGTAGCGCTTTATTTAAAAATTTAGATAAATAAGTCATTTTTTACTGTGGGACCAATCCTAGCGTTAGCGCGCGCTGAAGAAATAGAGACAGTTTCAAAAACTACATTTCATTGACTTTCTAACGGTATCAGTCCGTTTGAGTTACAACGGTTGCGTCACATATTCGTACCAACATGTATTTAGCGATATTTTTCTGATATTACTAGGTTGCATCGCTTTTAACAGTGAAACGATTGACTGTGGGACTTAATTGAACTGATTTTGGACTTTGACCTTATAAATGTGATAAATGAGACAATTGGACTCCAAGAAATAACATTCTTCTTAATTTGACATGATTGCTGGAACTCAGCAATTACACTGGGCGCTGTGGTAGCGCTTTATTTAAAAATTTAGATAAATAAGTCATTTTTTACTGTGGGACCAATCCTAGCCGTTAGCGCGCGCTGAAGAAATAGAGACAGTTTCAAAAACTACATTTCATTGACTTTCTAACGGTATCAGTCCGTTTGAGTTACAACGGTTGCGTCACATATTCGTACCAACATGTATTTAGCGATATTTTTCTGATATTACTAGGTTGCATCGCTTTTAACAGTGAAACGATTGACTGTGGGACTTAATTGAACTGATTTTGGACTTTGACCTTATAAATGTGATAAATGAGACAATTGGACTCCAAGAAATAACATTCTTCTTAATTTGACATGATTGCTGGAACTCAGCAATTACACTGGGCGCTGTGGTAGCGCTTTATTTAAAAATTTAGATAAATAAGTCATTTTTTACTGTGGGACCAATCCTAGCGTTAGCGCGCGCTGAAGAAATAGAGACAGTTTCAAAAACTACATTTCATTGACTTTCTAACGGTATCAGTCCGTTTGAGTTACAACGGTTGCGTCACATATTCGTACCAACATGTATTTAGCGATATTTTCTGATATTACTAGGTTGCATCGCTTTTAACAGTGAAACGATTGACTGTGGGACTTAATTGAACTGATTTTGGACTTTGACCTTATAAATGTGATAAATGAGACAATTGGACTCCAAGAAATAACATTCTTCTTAATTTGACATGATTGCTGGAACTCAGCAATTACACTGGGCGCTGTGGTAGCGCTTTATTTAAAAATTTAGATAAATAAGTCATTTTTTACTGTGGGACCAATCCTAGCGTTAGCGCGCGCTGAAGAAATAGAGACAGTTTCAAAAACTACATTTCATTGACTTTCTAACGGTATCAGTCCGTTTGAGTTACAACGGTTGCGTCACATATTCGTACCAACATGTATTTAGCGATATTTTTCTGATATTACTAGGTTGCATCGCTTTTAACAGTGAAACGATTGACTGTGGGACTTAATTGAACTGATTTTGGACTTTGACCTTATAAATGTGATAAATGAGACAATTGGACTCCAAGAAATAACATTCTTCTTAATTTGACATGATTGCTGGAACTCAGCGATTACACTGGGCGCTGTGGTAGCGCTTTATTTAAAAATTTAGATAAATAAGTCATTTTTTACTGTGGGACCAATCCTAGCCGTTAGCGCGCGCTGAAGAAATAGAGACAGTTTCAAAAACTACATTTCATTGACTTTCTAACGGTATCAGTCCGTTTGAGTTACAACGGTTGCGTCACATATTCGTACCAACATGTATTTAGCGATATTTTTCTGATATTACTAGGTTGCATCGCTTTTAACAGTGAAACGATTGACTGTGGGACTTAATTGAACTGATTTTGGACTTTGACCTTATAAATGTGATAAATGAGACAATTGGACTCCAAGAAATAACATTCTTCTTAATTTGACATGATTGCTGGAACTCAGCAATTACACTGGGCGCTGTGGTAGCGCTTTATTTAAAAATTTAGATAAATAAGTCATTTTTTACTGTGGGACCAATCCTAGCGTTAGCGCGCGCTGAAGAAATAGAGACAGTTTCAAAAACTACATTTCATTGACTTTCTAACGGTATCAGTCCGTTTGAGTTACAACGGTTGCGTCACATATTCGTACCAACATGTATTTAGCGATATTTTTCTGATATTACTAGGTTGCATCGCTTTTAACAGTGAAACGATTGACTGTGGGACTTAATTGAACTGATTTTGGACTTTGACCTTATAAATGTGATAAATGAGACAATTGGACTCCAAGAAATAACATTCTTCTTAATTTGACATGATTGCTGGAACTCAGCAATTACACTGGGCGCTGTGGTAGCGCTTTATTTAAAAATTTAGATAAATAAGTCATTTTTTACTGTGGGACCAATCCTAGCGTTAGCGCGCGCTGAAGAAATAGAGACAGTTTCAAAAACTACATTTCATTGACTTTCTAACGGTATCAGTCCGTTTGAGTTACAACGGTTGCGTCACATATTCGTACCAACATGTATTTAGCGATATTTTTCTGATATTACTAGGTTGCATCGCTTTTAACAGTGAAACGATTGACTGTGGGACTTAATTGAACTGATTTTGGACTTTGACCTTATAAATGTGATAAATGAGACAATTGGACTCCAAGAAATAACATTCTTCTTAATTTGACATGATTGCTGGAACTCAGCGATTACACTGGGCGCTGTGGTAGCGCTTTATTTAAAAATTTAGATAAATAAGTCATTTTTTACTGTGGGACCAATCCTAGCGTTAGCGCGCGCTGAAGAAATAGAGACAGTTTCAAAAACTACATTTCATTGACTTTCTAACGGTATCAGTCCGTTTGAGTTACAACGGTTGCGTCACATATTCGTACCAACATGTATTTAGCGATATTTTTCTGATATTACTAGGTTGCATCGCTTTTAACAGTGAAACGATTGACTGTGGGACTTAATTGAACTGATTTTGGACTTTGACCTTATAAATGTGATAAATGAGACAATTGGACTCCAAGAAATAACATTCTTCTTAATTTGACATGATTGCTGGAACTCAGCAATTACACTGGGCGCTGTGGTAGCGCTTTATTTAAAAATTTAGATAAATAAGTCATTTTTTACTGTGGGACCAATCCTAGCCGTTAGCGCGCGCTGAAGAAATAGAGACAGTTTCAAAAACTACATTTCATTGACTTTCTAACGGTATCAGTCCGTTTGAGTTACAACGGTTGCGTCACATATTCGTACCAACATGTATTTAGCGATATTTTTCTGATATTACTAGGTTGCATCGCTTTTAACAGTGAAACGATTGACTGTGGGACTTAATTGAACTGATTTTGGACTTTGACCTTATAAATGTGATAAATGAGACAATTGGACTCCAAGAAATAACATTCTTCTTAATTTGACATGATTGCTGGAACTCAGCGATTACACTGGGCGCTGTGGTAGCGCTTTATTTAAAAATTTAGATAAATAAGTCATTTTTTACTGTGGGACCAATCCTAGCGTTAGCGCGCGCTGAAGAAATAGAGACAGTTTCAAAAACTACATTTCATTGACTTTCTAACGGTATCAGTCCGTTTGAGTTACAACGGTTGCGTCACATATTCGTACCAACATGTATTTAGCGATATTTTTCTGATATTACTAGGTTGCATCGCTTTTAACAGTGAAACGATTGACTGTGGGACTTAATTGAACTGATTTTGGACTTTGACCTTATAAATGTGATAAATGAGACAATTGGACTCCAAGAAATAACATTCTTCTTAATTTGACATGATTGCTGGAACTCAGCAATTACACTGGGCGCTGTGGTAGCGCTTTATTTAAAAATTTAGATAAATAAGTCATTTTTTACTGTGGGACCAATCCTAGCCGTTAGCGCGCGCTGAAGAAATAGAGACAGTTTCAAAAACTACATTTCATTGACTTTCTAACGGTATCAGTCCGTTTGAGTTACAACGGTTGCGTCACATATTCGTACCAACATGTATTTAGCGATATTTTTCTGATATTACTAGGTTGCATCGCTTTTAACAGTGAAACGATTGACTGTGGGACTTAATTGAACTGATTTTGGACTTTGACCTTATAAATGTGATAAATGAGACAATTGGACTCCAAGAAATAACATTCTTCTTAATTTGACATGATTGCTGGAACTCAGCAATTACACTGGGCGCTGTGGTAGCGCTTTATTTAAAAATTTAGATAAATAAGTCATTTTTTACTGTGGGACCAATCCTAGCCGTTAGCGCGCGCTGAAGAAATAGAGACAGTTTCAAAAACTACATTTCATTGACTTTCTAACGGTATCAGTCCGTTTGAGTTACAACGGTTGCGTCACATATTCGTACCAACATGTATTTAGCGATATTTTTCTGATATTACTAGGTTGCATCGCTTTTAACAGTGAAACGATTGACTGTGGGACTTAATTGAACTGATTTTGGACTTTGACCTTATAAATGTGATAAATGAGACAATTGGACTCCAAGAAATAACATTCTTCTTAATTTGACATGATTGCTGGAACTCAGCAATTACACTGGGCGCTGTGGTAGCGCTTTATTTAAAAATTTAGATAAATAAGTCATTTTTTACTGTGGGACCAATCCTAGCGTTAGCGCGCGCTGAAGAAATAGAGACAGTTTCAAAAACTACATTTCATTGACTTTCTAACGGTATCAGTCCGTTTGAGTTACAACGGTTGCGTCACATATTCGTACCAACATGTATTTAGCGATATTTTTCTGATATTACTAGGTTGCATCGCTTTTAACAGTGAAACGATTGACTGTGGGACTTAATTGAACTGATTTTGGACTTTGACCTTATAAATGTGATAAATGAGACAATTGGACTCCAAGAAATAACATTCTTCTTAATTTGACATGATTGCTGGAACTCAGCGATTACACTGGGCGCTGTGGTAGCGCTTTATTTAAAAATTTAGATAAATAAGTCATTTTTTACTGTGGGACCAATCCTAGCCGTTAGCGCGCGCTGAAGAAATAGAGACAGTTTCAAAAACTACATTTCATTGACTTTCTAACGGTATCAGTCCGTTTGAGTTACAACGGTTGCGTCACATATTCGTACCAACATGTATTTAGCGATATTTTTCTGATATTACTAGGTTGCATCGCTTTTAACAGTGAAACGATTGACTGTGGGACTTAATTGAACTGATTTTGGACTTTGACCTTATAAATGTGATAAATGAGACAATTGGACTCCAAGAAATAACATTCTTCTTAATTTGACATGATTGCTGGAACTCAGCGATTACACTGGGCGCTGTGGTAGCGCTTTATTTAAAAATTTAGATAAATAAGTCATTTTTTACTGTGGGACCAATCCTAGCCGTTAGCGCGCGCTGAAGAAATAGAGACAGTTTCAAAAACTACATTTCATTGACTTTCTAACGGTATCAGTCCGTTTGAGTTACAACGGTTGCGTCACATATTCGTACCAACATGTATTTAGCGATATTTTTCTGATATTACTAGGTTGCATCGCTTTTAACAGTGAAACGATTGACTGTGGGACTTAATTGAACTGATTTTGGACTTTGACCTTATAAATGTGATAAATGAGACAATTGGACTCCAAGAAATAACATTCTTCTTAATTTGACATGATTGCTGGAACTCAGCAATTACACTGGGCGCTGTGGTAGCGCTTTATTTAAAAATTTAGATAAATAAGTCATTTTTTACTGTGGGACCAATCCTAGCGTTAGCGCGCGCTGAAGAAATAGAGACAGTTTCAAAAACTACATTTCATTGACTTTCTAACGGTATCAGTCCGTTTGAGTTACAACGGTTGCGTCACATATTCGTACCAACATGTATTTAGCGATATTTTTCTGATATTACTAGGTTGCATCGCTTTTAACAGTGAAACGATTGACTGTGGGACTTAATTGAACTGATTTTGGACTTTGACCTTATAAATGTGATAAATGAGACAATTGGACTCCAAGAAATAACATTCTTCTTAATTTGACATGATTGCTGGAACTCAGCAATTACACTGGGCGCTGTGGTAGCGCTTTATTTAAAAATTTAGATAAATAAGTCATTTTTTACTGTGGGACCAATCCTAGCGTTAGCGCGCGCTGAAGAAATAGAGACAGTTTCAAAAACTACATTTCATTGACTTTCTAACGGTATCAGTCCGTTTGAGTTACAACGGTTGCGTCACATATTCGTACCAACATGTATTTAGCGATATTTTTCTGATATTACTAGGTTGCATCGCTTTTAACAGTGAAACGATTGACTGTGGGACTTAATTGAACTGATTTTGGACTTTGACCTTATAAATGTGATAAATGAGACAATTGGACTCCAAGAAATAACATTCTTCTTAATTTGACATGATTGCTGGAACTCAGCAATTACACTGGGCGCTGTGGTAGCGCTTTATTTAAAAATTTAGATAAATAAGTCATTTTTTACTGTGGGACCAATCCTAGGCGTTAGCGCGCGCTGAAGAAATAGAGACAGTTTCAAAAACTACATTTCATTGACTTTCTAACGGTATCAGTCCGTTTGAGTTACAACGGTTGCGTCACATATTCGTACCAACATGTATTTAGCGATATTTTTCTGATATTACTAGGTTGCATCGCTTTTAACAGTGAAACGATTGACTGTGGGACTTAATTGAACTGATTTTGGACTTTGACCTTATAAATGTGATAAATGAGACAATTGGACTCCAAGAAATAACATTCTTCTTAATTTGACATGATTGCTGGAACTCAGCAATTACACTGGGCGCTGTGGTAGCGCTTTATTTAAAAATTTAGATAAATAAGTCATTTTTTACTGTGGGACCAATCCTAGCGTTAGCGCGCGCTGAAGAAATAGAGACAGTTTCAAAAACTACATTTCATTGACTTTCTAACGGTATCAGTCCGTTTGAGTTACAACGGTTGCGTCACATATTCGTACCAACATGTATTTAGCGATATTTTTCTGATATTACTAGGTTGCATCGCTTTTAACAGTGAAACGATTGACTGTGGGACTTAATTGAACTGATTTTGGACTTTGACCTTATAAATGTGATAAATGAGACAATTGGACTCCAAGAAATAACATTCTTCTTAATTTGACATGATTGCTGGAACTCAGCGATTACACTGGGCGCTGTGGTAGCGCTTTATTTAAAAATTTAGATAAATAAGTCATTTTTTACTGTGGGACCAATCCTAGCCGTTAGCGCGCGCTGAAGAAATAGAGACAGTTTCAAAAACTACATTTCATTGACTTTCTAACGGTATCAGTCCGTTTGAGTTACAACGGTTGCGTCACATATTCGTACCAACATGTATTTAGCGATATTTTTCTGATATTACTAGGTTGCATCGCTTTTAACAGTGAAACGATTGACTGTGGGACTTAATTGAACTGATTTTGGACTTTGACCTTATAAATGTGATAAATGAGACAATTGGACTCCAAGAAATAACATTCTTCTTAATTTGACATGATTGCTGGAACTCAGCGATTACACTGGGCGCTGTGGTAGCGCTTTATTTAAAAATTTAGATAAATAAGTCATTTTTTACTGTGGGACCAATCCTAGCGTTAGCGCGCGCTGAAGAAATAGAGACAGTTTCAAAAACTACATTTCATTGACTTTCTAACGGTATCAGTCCGTTTGAGTTACAACGGTTGCGTCACATATTCGTACCAACATGTATTTAGCGATATTTTTCTGATATTACTAGGTTGCATCGCTTTTAACAGTGAAACGATTGACTGTGGGACTTAATTGAACTGATTTTGGACTTTGACCTTATAAATGTGATAAATGAGACAATTGGACTCCAAGAAATAACATTCTTCTTAATTTGACATGATTGCTGGAACTCAGCGATTACACTGGGCGCTGTGGTAGCGCTTTATTTAAAAATTTAGATAAATAAGTCATTTTTTACTGTGGGACCAATCCTAGCCGTTAGCGCGCGCTGAAGAAATAGAGACAGTTTCAAAAACTACATTTCATTGACTTTCTAACGGTATCAGTCCGTTTGAGTTACAACGGTAGCGTCACATATTCGTACCAACATGTATTTAGCGATATTTTCTGATATTACTAGGTTGCATCGCTTTTAACAGTGAAACGATTGACTGTGGGACTTAATTGAACTGATTTTGGACTTTGACCTTACAAATGTGATAAATGAGACAATTGGACTCCAAGAAATAACATTCTTCTTAATTTGAAATGATTGCTGGAACTCAGCGGTTATACTGGGCGCTGTGGTAGCGCTTTATTTAAAAATTTAGATAAATAAGTCATTTTTTACTGTGGGACCAATCCTAGCGTTAGCGCGCGCTGAAGAAATAGAGACAGTTTCAAAAACTACATTTCATTGACTTTCTAACGGTATCAGTCCGTTTGAGGTACAACGGTTGCGTCACATATTCGTGCCAACATGTATTTAGCCATATTTTTCTGATATTACTAGGTTGCATCGCTTTTAACAGTGAAACGATTGACTGTGGGACTTAATTGAACTGATTTTGGACTTTGACCTTATAAATGTGATAAATGAGACGACTGGACGCCAAAAAATAACATTCGTCTTAATTTGACATGATTGTTGGAACTCAGCAATTACACTGGGCGCTGTGGTAGCGCTTTATTTAAAAATTTAGATAAATAAGTCATTTTTTACTGTGGGACCAATCCTAGCGTTAGCGCGCGCTGAAGAAATAGAGACAGTTTCAAAAACTACATTTCATTGACTTTCTAACGGTATCAGTCCGTTTGAGTTACAACGGTTGCGTCACATATTCGTACCAACATGTATTTAGCGATATTTTTCTGATATTACTAGGTTGCATCGCTTTTAACAGTGAAACGATTGACTGTGGGACTTAATTGAACTGATTTTGGACTTTGACCTTATAAATGTGATAAATGAGACAATTGGACTCCAAGAAATAACATTCTTCTTAATTTGACATGATTGCTGGAACTCAGCAATTACACTGGGCGCTGTGGTAGCGCTTTATTTAAAAATTTAGATAAATAAGTCATTTTTTACTGTGGGACCAATCCTAGGCGTTAGCGCGCGCTGAAGAAATAGAGACAGTTTCAAAAACTACATTTCATTGACTTTCTAACGGTATCAGTCCGTTTGAGTTACAACGGTTGCGTCACATATTCGTACCAACATGTATTTAGCGATATTTTTCTGATATTACTAGGTTGCATCGCTTTTAACAGTGAAACGATTGACTGTGGGACTTAATTGAACTGATTTTGGACTTTGACCTTATAAATGTGATAAATGAGACAATTGGACTCCAAGAAATAACATTCTTCTTAATTTGACATGATTGCTGGAACTCAGCGATTACACTGGGCGCTGTGGTAGCGCTTTATTTAAAAATTTAGATAAATAAGTCATTTTTTACTGTGGGACCAATCCTAGCGTTAGCGCGCGCTGAAGAAATAGAGACAGTTTCAAAAACTACATTTCATTGACTTTCTAACGGTATCAGTCCGTTTGAGTTACAACGGTTGCGTCACATATTCGTACCAACATGTATTTAGCGATATTTTCTGATATTACTAGGTTGCATCGCTTTTAACAGTGAAACGATTGACTGTGGGACTTAATTGAACTGATTTTGGACTTTGACCTTATAAATGTGATAAATGAGACAATTGGACTCCAAGAAATAACATTCTTCTTAATTTGACATGATTGATGGAACTCAGCGATTACACTGGGCGCTGTGGTAGCGCTTTATTTAAAAATTTAGGTAAATAAGTCATTTTTTACTGTGGGACCAATCCTAGCGTTAGCGCGCGCTGAAGAAATAGAGACAGTTTCAAAAACTACATTTCATTGACTTTCTAACGGTATCAGTCCGTTTGAGTTACAACGGTTGCGTCACATATTCGTACCAACATGTATTTAGCGATATTTTTCTGATATTACTAGGTTGCATCGCTTTTAACAGTGAAACGATTGACTGTGGGACTTAATTGAACTGATTTTGGACTTTGACCTTATAAATGTGATAAATGAGACAATTGGACTCCAAGAAATAACATTCTTCTTAATTTGACATGATTGCTGGAACTCAGCAATTACACTGGGCGCTGTGGTAGCGCTTTATTTAAAAATTTAGATAAATAAGTCATTTTTTACTGTGGGACCAATCCTAGCCGTTAGCGCGCGCTGAAGAAATAGAGACAGTTTCAAAAACTACATTTCATTGACTTTCTAACGGTATCAGTCCGTTTGAGTTACAACGGTTGCGTCACATATTCGTACCAACATGTATTTAGCGATATTTTTCTGATATTACTAGGTTGCATCGCTTTTAACAGTGAAACGATTGACTGTGGGACTTAATTGAACTGATTTTGGACTTTGACCTTATAAATGTGATAAATGAGACAATTGGACTCCAAGAAATAACATTCTTCTTAATTTGACATGATTGCTGGAACTCAGCAATTACACTGGGCGCTGTGGTAGCGCTTTATTTAAAAATTTAGATAAATAAGTCATTTTTTACTGTGGGACCAATCCTAGCGTTAGCGCGCGCTGAAGAAATAGAGACAGTTTCAAAAACTACATTTCATTGACTTTCTAACGGTATCAGTCCGTTTGAGTTACAACGGTTGCGTCACATATTCGTACCAACATGTATTTAGCGATATTTTCTGATATTACTAGGTTGCATCGCTTTTAACAGTGAAACGATTGACTGTGGGACTTAATTGAACTGATTTTGGACTTTGACCTTATAAATGTGATAAATGAGACAATTGGACTCCAAGAAATAACATTCTTCTTAATTTGACATGATTGCTGGAACTCAGCGATTACACTGGGCGCTGTGGTAGCGCTTTATTTAAAAATTTAGATAAATAAGTCATTTTTTACTGTGGGACCAATCCTAGCGTTAGCGCGCGCTGAAGAAATAGAGACAGTTTCAAAAACTACATTTCATTGACTTTCTAACGGTATCAGTCCGTTTGAGTTACAACGGTTGCGTCACATATTCGTACCAACATGTATTTAGCGATATTTTTCTGATATTACTAGGTTGCATCGCTTTTAACAGTGAAACGATTGACTGTGGGACTTAATTGAACTGATTTTGGACTTTGACCTTATAAATGTGATAAATGAGACAATTGGACTCCAAGAAATAACATTCTTCTTAATTTGACATGATTGCTGGAACTCAGCGATTACACTGGGCGCTGTGGTAGCGCTTTATTTAAAAATTTAGATAAATAAGTCATTTTTTACTGTGGGACCAATCCTAGCCGTTAGCGCGCGCTGAAGAAATAGAGACAGTTTCAAAAACTACATTTCATTGACTTTCTAACGGTATCAGTCCGTTTGAGTTACAACGGTTGCGTCACATATTCGTACCAACATGTATTTAGCGATATTTTTCTGATATTACTAGGTTGCATCGCTTTTAACAGTGAAACGATTGACTGTGGGACTTAATTGAACTGATTTTGGACTTTGACCTTATAAATGTGATAAATGAGACAATTGGACTCCAAGAAATAACATTCTTCTTAATTTGACATGATTGCTGGAACTCAGCAATTACACTGGGCGCTGTGGTAGCGCTTTATTTAAAAATTTAGATAAATAAGTCATTTTTTACTGTGGGACCAATCCTAGCTGTTAGCGCGCGCTGAAGAAATAGAGACAGTTTCAAAAACTACATTTCATTGACTTTCTAACGGTATCAGTCCGTTTGAGTTACAACGGTTGCGTCACATATTCGTACCAACATGTATTTAGCGATATTTTTCTGATATTACTAGGTTGCATCGCTTTTAACAGTGAAACGATTGACTGTGGGACTTAATTGAACTGATTTTGGACTTTGACCTTATAAATGTGATAAATGAGACAATTGGACTCCAAGAAATAACATTCTTCTTAATTTGACATGATTGCTGGAACTCAGCGATTACACTGGGCGCTGTGGTAGCGCTTTATTTAAAAATTTAGATAAATAAGTCATTTTTTACTGTGGGACCAATCCTAGCGTTAGCGCGCGCTGAAGAAATAGAGACAGTTTCAAAAACTACATTTCATTGACTTTCTAACGGTATCAGTCCGTTTGAGTTACAACGGTTGCGTCACATATTCGTACCAACATGTATTTAGCGATATTTTTCTGATATTACTAGGTTGCATCGCTTTTAACAGTGAAACGATTGACTGTGGGACTTAATTGAACTGATTTTGGACTTTGACCTTATAAATGTGATAAATGAGACAATTGGACTCCAAGAAATAACATTCTTCTTAATTTGACATGATTGCTGGAACTCAGCAATTACACTGGGCGCTGTGGTAGCGCTTTATTTAAAAATTTAGATAAATAAGTCATTTTTTACTGTGGGACCAATCCTAGCCGTTAGCGCGCGCTGAAGAAATAGAGACAGTTTCAAAAACTACATTTCATTGACTTTCTAACGGTATCAGTCCGTTTGAGTTACAACGGTTGCGTCACATATTCGTACCAACATGTATTTAGCGATATTTTTCTGATATTACTAGGTTGCATCGCTTTTAACAGTGAAACGATTGACTGTGGGACTTAATTGAACTGATTTTGGACTTTGACCTTATAAATGTGATAAATGAGACAATTGGACTCCAAGAAATAACATTCTTCTTAATTTGACATGATTGCTGGAACTCAGCAATTACACTGGGCGCTGTGGTAGCGCTTTATTTAAAAATTTAGATAAATAAGTCATTTTTTACTGTGGGACCAATCCTAGCGTTAGCGCGCGCTGAAGAAATAGAGACAGTTTCAAAAACTACATTTCATTGACTTTCTAACGGTATCAGTCCGTTTGAGTTACAACGGTTGCGTCACATATTCGTACCAACATGTATTTAGCGATATTTTTCTGATATTACTAGGTTGCATCGCTTTTAACAGTGAAACGATTGACTGTGGGACTTAATTGAACTGATTTTGGACTTTGACCTTATAAATGTGATAAATGAGACAATTGGACTCCAAGAAATAACATTCTTCTTAATTTGACATGATTGCTGGAACTCAGCAATTACACTGGGCGCTGTGGTAGCGCTTTATTTAAAAATTTAGATAAATAAGTCATTTTTTACTGTGGGACCAATCCTAGCTGTTAGCGCGCGCTGAAGAAATAGAGACAGTTTCAAAAACTACATTTCATTGACTTTCTAACGGTATCAGTCCGTTTGAGTTACAACGGTTGCGTCACATATTCGTACCAACATGTATTTAGCGATATTTTTCTGATATTACTAGGTTGCATCGCTTTTAACAGTGAAACGATTGACTGTGGGACTTAATTGAACTGATTTTGGACTTTGACCTTATAAATGTGATAAATGAGACAATTGGACTCCAAGAAATAACATTCTTCTTAATTTGACATGATTGCTGGAACTCAGCAATTACACTGGGCGCTGTGGTAGCGCTTTATTTAAAAATTTAGATAAATAAGTCATTTTTTACTGTGGGACCAATCCTAGCCGTTAGCGCGCGCTGAAGAAATAGAGACAGTTTCAAAAACTACATTTCATTGACTTTCTAACGGTATCAGTCCGTTTGAGTTACAACGGTTGCGTCACATATTCGTACCAACATGTATTTAGCGATATTTTTCTGATATTACTAGGTTGCATCGCTTTTAACAGTGAAACGATTGACTGTGGGACTTAATTGAACTGATTTTGGACTTTGACCTTATAAATGTGATAAATGAGACAATTGGACTCCAAGAAATAACATTCTTCTTAATTTGACATGATTGCTGGAACTCAGCAATTACACTGGGCGCTGTGGTAGCGCTTTATTTAAAAATTTAGATAAATAAGTCATTTTTTACTGTGGGACCAATCCTAGCCGTTAGCGCGCGCTGAAGAAATAGAGACAGTTTCAAAAACTACATTTCATTGACTTTCTAACGGTATCAGTCCGTTTGAGTTACAACGGTTGCGTCACATATTCGTACCAACATGTATTTAGCGATATTTTTCTGATATTACTAGGTTGCATCGCTTTTAACAGTGAAACGATTGACTGTGGGACTTAATTGAACTGATTTTGGACTTTGACCTTATAAATGTGATAAATGAGACAATTGGACTCCAAGAAATAACATTCTTCTTAATTTGACATGATTGCTGGAACTCAGCAATTACACTGGGCGCTGTGGTAGCGCTTTATTTAAAAATTTAGATAAATAAGTCATTTTTTACTGTGGGACCAATCCTAGCTGTTAGCGCGCGCTGAAGAAATAGAGACAGTTTCAAAAACTACATTTCATTGACTTTCTAACGGTATCAGTCCGTTTGAGTTACAACGGTTGCGTCACATATTCGTACCAACATGTATTTAGCGATATTTTTCTGATATTACTAGGTTGCATCGCTTTTAACAGTGAAACGATTGACTGTGGGACTTAATTGAACTGATTTTGGACTTTGACCTTATAAATGTGATAAATGAGACAATTGGACTCCAAGAAATAACATTCTTCTTAATTTGACATGATTGCTGGAACTCAGCGATTACACTGGGCGCTGTGGTAGCGCTTTATTTAAAAATTTAGATAAATAAGTCATTTTTTACTGTGGGACCAATCCTAGCCGTTAGCGCGCGCTGAAGAAATAGAGACAGTTTCAAAAACTACATTTCATTGACTTTCTAACGGTATCAGTCCGTTTGAGTTACAACGGTTGCGTCACATATTCGTACCAACATGTATTTAGCGATATTTTTCTGATATTACTAGGTTGCATCGCTTTTAACAGTGAAACGATTGACTGTGGGACTTAATTGAACTGATTTTGGACTTTGACCTTATAAATGTGATAAATGAGACAATTGGACTCCAAGAAATAACATTCTTCTTAATTTGACATGATTGCTGGAACTCAGCAATTACACTGGGCGCTGTGGTAGCGCTTTATTTAAAAATTTAGATAAATAAGTCATTTTTTACTGTGGGACCAATCCTAGCCGTTAGCGCGCGCTGAAGAAATAGAGACAGTTTCAAAAACTACATTTCATTGACTTTCTAACGGTATCAGTCCGTTTGAGTTACAACGGTTGCGTCACATATTCGTACCAACATGTATTTAGCGATATTTTTCTGATATTACTAGGTTGCATCGCTTTTAACAGTGAAACGATTGACTGTGGGACTTAATTGAACTGATTTTGGACTTTGACCTTATAAATGTGATAAATGAGACAATTGGACTCCAAGAAATAACATTCTTCTTAATTTGACATGATTGCTGGAACTCAGCAATTACACTGGGCGCTGTGGTAGCGCTTTATTTAAAAATTTAGATAAATAAGTCATTTTTTACTGTGGGACCAATCCTAGCCGTTAGCGCGCGCTGAAGAAATAGAGACAGTTTCAAAAACTACATTTCATTGACTTTCTAACGGTATCAGTCCGTTTGAGTTACAACGGTTGCGTCACATATTCGTACCAACATGTATTTAGCGATATTTTTCTGATATTACTAGGTTGCATCGCTTTTAACAGTGAAACGATTGACTGTGGGACTTAATTGAACTGATTTTGGACTTTGACCTTATAAATGTGATAAATGAGACAATTGGACTCCAAGAAATAACATTCTTCTTAATTTGACATGATTGCTGGAACTCAGCAATTACACTGGGCGCTGTGGTAGCGCTTTATTTAAAAATTTAGATAAATAAGTCATTTTTTACTGTGGGACCAATCCTAGCCGTTAGCGCGCGCTGAAGAAATAGAGACAGTTTCAAAAACTACATTTCATTGACTTTCTAACGGTATCAGTCCGTTTGAGTTACAACGGTTGCGTCACATATTCGTACCAACATGTATTTAGCGATATTTTTCTGATATTACTAGGTTGCATCGCTTTTAACAGTGAAACGATTGACTGTGGGACTTAATTGAACTGATTTTGGACTTTGACCTTATAAATGTGATAAATGAGACAATTGGACTCCAAGAAATAACATTCTTCTTAATTTGACATGATTGCTGGAACTCAGCAATTACACTGGGCGCTGTGGTAGCGCTTTATTTAAAAATTTAGATAAATAAGTCATTTTTTACTGTGGGACCAATCCTAGCCGTTAGCGCGCGCTGAAGAAATAGAGACAGTTTCAAAAACTACATTTCATTGACTTTCTAACGGTATCAGTCCGTTTGAGTTACAACGGTTGCGTCACATATTCGTACCAACATGTATTTAGCGATATTTTTCTGATATTACTAGGTTGCATCGCTTTTAACAGTGAAACGATTGACTGTGGGACTTAATTGAACTGATTTTGGACTTTGACCTTATAAATGTGATAAATGAGACAATTGGACTCCAAGAAATAACATTCTTCTTAATTTGACATGATTGCTGGAACTCAGCGATTACACTGGGCGCTGTGGTAGCGCTTTATTTAAAAATTTAGATAAATAAGTCATTTTTTACTGTGGGACCAATCCTAGCCGTTAGCGCGCGCTGAAGAAATAGAGACAGTTTCAAAAACTACATTTCATTGACTTTCTAACGGTATCAGTCCGTTTGAGTTACAACGGTTGCGTCACATATTCGTACCAACATGTATTTAGCGATATTTTTCTGATATTACTAGGTTGCATCGCTTTTAACAGTGAAACGATTGACTGTGGGACTTAATTGAACTGATTTTGGACTTTGACCTTATAAATGTGATAAATGAGACAATTGGACTCCAAGAAATAACATTCTTCTTAATTTGACATGATTGCTGGAACTCAGCAATTACACTGGGCGCTGTGGTAGCGCTTTATTTAAAAATTTAGATAAATAAGTCATTTTTTACTGTGGGACCAATCCTAGCCGTTAGCGCGCGCTGAAGAAATAGAGACAGTTTCAAAAACTACATTTCATTGACTTTCTAACGGTATCAGTCCGTTTGAGTTACAACGGTTGCGTCACATATTCGTACCAACATGTATTTAGCGATATTTTTCTGATATTACTAGGTTGCATCGCTTTTAACAGTGAAACGATTGACTGTGGGACTTAATTGAACTGATTTTGGACTTTGACCTTATAAATGTGATAAATGAGACAATTGGACTCCAAGAAATAACATTCTTCTTAATTTGACATGATTGCTGGAACTCAGCAATTACACTGGGCGCTGTGGTAGCGCTTTATTTAAAAATTTAGATAAATAAGTCATTTTTTACTGTGGGACCAATCCTAGCCGTTAGCGCGCGCTGAAGAAATAGAGACAGTTTCAAAAACTACATTTCATTGACTTTCTAACGGTATCAGTCCGTTTGAGTTACAACGGTTGCGTCACATATTCGTACCAACATGTATTTAGCGATATTTTTCTGATATTACTAGGTTGCATCGCTTTTAACAGTGAAACGATTGACTGTGGGACTTAATTGAACTGATTTTGGACTTTGACCTTATAAATGTGATAAATGAGACAATTGGACTCCAAGAAATAACATTCTTCTTAATTTGACATGATTGCTGGAACTCAGCAATTACACTGGGCGCTGTGGTAGCGCTTTATTTAAAAATTTAGATAAATAAGTCATTTTTTACTGTGGGACCAATCCTAGCCGTTAGCGCGCGCTGAAGAAATAGAGACAGTTTCAAAAACTACATTTCATTGACTTTCTAACGGTATCAGTCCGTTTGAGTTACAACGGTTGCGTCACATATTCGTACCAACATGTATTTAGCGATATTTTTCTGATATTACTAGGTTGCATCGCTTTTAACAGTGAAACGATTGACTGTGGGACTTAATTGAACTGATTTTGGACTTTGACCTTATAAATGTGATAAATGAGACAATTGGACTCCAAGAAATAACATTCTTCTTAATTTGACATGATTGCTGGAACTCAGCAATTACACTGGGCGCTGTGGTAGCGCTTTATTTAAAAATTTAGATAAATAAGTCATTTTTTACTGTGGGACCAATCCTAGCCGTTAGCGCGCGCTGAAGAAATAGAGACAGTTTCAAAAACTACATTTCATTGACTTTCTAACGGTATCAGTCCGTTTGAGTTACAACGGTTGCGTCACATATTCGTACCAACATGTATTTAGCGATATTTTTCTGATATTACTAGGTTGCATCGCTTTTAACAGTGAAACGATTGACTGTGGGACTTAATTGAACTGATTTTGGACTTTGACCTTATAAATGTGATAAATGAGACAATTGGACTCCAAGAAATAACATTCTTCTTAATTTGACATGATTGCTGGAACTCAGCAATTACACTGGGCGCTGTGGTAGCGCTTTATTTAAAAATTTAGATAAATAAGTCATTTTTTACTGTGGGACCAATCCTAGCCGTTAGCGCGCGCTGAAGAAATAGAGACAGTTTCAAAAACTACATTTCATTGACTTTCTAACGGTATCAGTCCGTTTGAGTTACAACGGTTGCGTCACATATTCGTACCAACATGTATTTAGCGATATTTTTCTGATATTACTAGGTTGCATCGCTTTTAACAGTGAAACGATTGACTGTGGGACTTAATTGAACTGATTTTGGACTTTGACCTTATAAATGTGATAAATGAGACAATTGGACTCCAAGAAATAACATTCTTCTTAATTTGACATGATTGCTGGAACTCAGCAATTACACTGGGCGCTGTGGTAGCGCTTTATTTAAAAATTTAGATAAATAAGTCATTTTTTACTGTGGGACCAATCCTAGCCGTTAGCGCGCGCTGAAGAAATAGAGACAGTTTCAAAAACTACATTTCATTGACTTTCTAACGGTATCAGTCCGTTTGAGTTACAACGGTTGCGTCACATATTCGTACCAACATGTATTTAGCGATATTTTTCTGATATTACTAGGTTGCATCGCTTTTAACAGTGAAACGATTGACTGTGGGACTTAATTGAACTGATTTTGGACTTTGACCTTATAAATGTGATAAATGAGACAATTGGACTCCAAGAAATAACATTCTTCTTAATTTGACATGATTGCTGGAACTCAGCAATTACACTGGGCGCTGTGGTAGCGCTTTATTTAAAAATTTAGATAAATAAGTCATTTTTTACTGTGGGACCAATCCTAGCCGTTAGCGCGCGCTGAAGAAATAGAGACAGTTTCAAAAACTACATTTCATTGACTTTCTAACGGTATCAGTCCGTTTGAGTTACAACGGTTGCGTCACATATTCGTACCAACATGTATTTAGCGATATTTTTCTGATATTACTAGGTTGCATCGCTTTTAACAGTGAAACGATTGACTGTGGGACTTAATTGAACTGATTTTGGACTTTGACCTTATAAATGTGATAAATGAGACAATTGGACTCCAAGAAATAACATTCTTCTTAATTTGACATGATTGCTGGAACTCAGCAATTACACTGGGCGCTGTGGTAGCGCTTTATTTAAAAATTTAGATAAATAAGTCATTTTTTACTGTGGGACCAATCCTAGCCGTTAGCGCGCGCTGAAGAAATAGAGACAGTTTCAAAAACTACATTTCATTGACTTTCTAACGGTATCAGTCCGTTTGAGTTACAACGGTTGCGTCACATATTCGTACCAACATGTATTTAGCGATATTTTTCTGATATTACTAGGTTGCATCGCTTTTAACAGTGAAACGATTGACTGTGGGACTTAATTGAACTGATTTTGGACTTTGACCTTATAAATGTGATAAATGAGACAATTGGACTCCAAGAAATAACATTCTTCTTAATTTGACATGATTGCTGGAACTCAGCAATTACACTGGGCGCTGTGGTAGCGCTTTATTTAAAAATTTAGATAAATAAGTCATTTTTTACTGTGGGACCAATCCTAGCCGTTAGCGCGCGCTGAAGAAATAGAGACAGTTTCAAAAACTACATTTCATTGACTTTCTAACGGTATCAGTCCGTTTGAGTTACAACGGTTGCGTCACATATTCGTACCAACATGTATTTAGCGATATTTTTCTGATATTACTAGGTTGCATCGCTTTTAACAGTGAAACGATTGACTGTGGGACTTAATTGAACTGATTTTGGACTTTGACCTTATAAATGTGATAAATGAGACAATTGGACTCCAAGAAATAACATTCTTCTTAATTTGACATGATTGCTGGAACTCAGCAATTACACTGGGCGCTGTGGTAGCGCTTTATTTAAAAATTTAGATAAATAAGTCATTTTTTACTGTGGGACCAATCCTAGCCGTTAGCGCGCGCTGAAGAAATAGAGACAGTTTCAAAAACTACATTTCATTGACTTTCTAACGGTATCAGTCCGTTTGAGTTACAACGGTTGCGTCACATATTCGTACCAACATGTATTTAGCGATATTTTTCTGATATTACTAGGTTGCATCGCTTTTAACAGTGAAACGATTGACTGTGGGACTTAATTGAACTGATTTTGGACTTTGACCTTATAAATGTGATAAATGAGACAATTGGACTCCAAGAAATAACATTCTTCTTAATTTGACATGATTGCTGGAACTCAGCAATTACACTGGGCGCTGTGGTAGCGCTTTATTTAAAAATTTAGATAAATAAGTCATTTTTTACTGTGGGACCAATCCTAGCCGTTAGCGCGCGCTGAAGAAATAGAGACAGTTTCAAAAACTACATTTCATTGACTTTCTAACGGTATCAGTCCGTTTGAGTTACAACGGTTGCGTCACATATTCGTACCAACATGTATTTAGCGATATTTTTCTGATATTACTAGGTTGCATCGCTTTTAACAGTGAAACGATTGACTGTGGGACTTAATTGAACTGATTTTGGACTTTGACCTTATAAATGTGATAAATGAGACAATTGGACTCCAAGAAATAACATTCTTCTTAATTTGACATGATTGCTGGAACTCAGCAATTACACTGGGCGCTGTGGTAGCGCTTTATTTAAAAATTTAGATAAATAAGTCATTTTTTACTGTGGGACCAATCCTAGCCGTTAGCGCGCGCTGAAGAAATAGAGACAGTTTCAAAAACTACATTTCATTGACTTTCTAACGGTATCAGTCCGTTTGAGTTACAACGGTTGCGTCACATATTCGTACCAACATGTATTTAGCGATATTTTTCTGATATTACTAGGTTGCATCGCTTTTAACAGTGAAACGATTGACTGTGGGACTTAATTGAACTGATTTTGGACTTTGACCTTATAAATGTGATAAATGAGACAATTGGACTCCAAGAAATAACATTCTTCTTAATTTGACATGATTGCTGGAACTCAGCAATTACACTGGGCGCTGTGGTAGCGCTTTATTTAAAAATTTAGATAAATAAGTCATTTTTTACTGTGGGACCAATCCTAGCCGTTAGCGCGCGCTGAAGAAATAGAGACAGTTTCAAAAACTACATTTCATTGACTTTCTAACGGTATCAGTCCGTTTGAGTTACAACGGTTGCGTCACATATTCGTACCAACATGTATTTAGCGATATTTTTCTGATATTACTAGGTTGCATCGCTTTTAACAGTGAAACGATTGACTGTGGGACTTAATTGAACTGATTTTGGACTTTGACCTTATAAATGTGATAAATGAGACAATTGGACTCCAAGAAATAACATTCTTCTTAATTTGACATGATTGCTGGAACTCAGCAATTACACTGGGCGCTGTGGTAGCGCTTTATTTAAAAATTTAGATAAATAAGTCATTTTTTACTGTGGGACCAATCCTAGCCGTTAGCGCGCGCTGAAGAAATAGAGACAGTTTCAAAAACTACATTTCATTGACTTTCTAACGGTATCAGTCCGTTTGAGTTACAACGGTTGCGTCACATATTCGTACCAACATGTATTTAGCGATATTTTTCTGATATTACTAGGTTGCATCGCTTTTAACAGTGAAACGATTGACTGTGGGACTTAATTGAACTGATTTTGGACTTTGACCTTATAAATGTGATAAATGAGACAATTGGACTCCAAGAAATAACATTCTTCTTAATTTGACATGATTGCTGGAACTCAGCAATTACACTGGGCGCTGTGGTAGCGCTTTATTTAAAAATTTAGATAAATAAGTCATTTTTTACTGTGGGACCAATCCTAGCCGTTAGCGCGCGCTGAAGAAATAGAGACAGTTTCAAAAACTACATTTCATTGACTTTCTAACGGTATCAGTCCGTTTGAGTTACAACGGTTGCGTCACATATTCGTACCAACATGTATTTAGCGATATTTTTCTGATATTACTAGGTTGCATCGCTTTTAACAGTGAAACGATTGACTGTGGGACTTAATTGAACTGATTTTGGACTTTGACCTTATAAATGTGATAAATGAGACAATTGGACTCCAAGAAATAACATTCTTCTTAATTTGACATGATTGCTGGAACTCAGCAATTACACTGGGCGCTGTGGTAGCGCTTTATTTAAAAATTTAGATAAATAAGTCATTTTTTACTGTGGGACCAATCCTAGCCGTTAGCGCGCGCTGAAGAAATAGAGACAGTTTCAAAAACTACATTTCATTGACTTTCTAACGGTATCAGTCCGTTTGAGTTACAACGGTTGCGTCACATATTCGTACCAACATGTATTTAGCGATATTTTTCTGATATTACTAGGTTGCATCGCTTTTAACAGTGAAACGATTGACTGTGGGACTTAATTGAACTGATTTTGGACTTTGACCTTATAAATGTGATAAATGAGACAATTGGACTCCAAGAAATAACATTCTTCTTAATTTGACATGATTGCTGGAACTCAGCAATTACACTGGGCGCTGTGGTAGCGCTTTATTTAAAAATTTAGATAAATAAGTCATTTTTTACTGTGGGACCAATCCTAGCTGTTAGCGCGCGCTGAAGAAATAGAGACAGTTTCAAAAACTACATTTCATTGACTTTCTAACGGTATCAGTCCGTTTGAGTTACAACGGTTGCGTCACATATTCGTACCAACATGTATTTAGCGATATTTTTCTGATATTACTAGGTTGCATCGCTTTTAACAGTGAAACGATTGACTGTGGGACTTAATTGAACTGATTTTGGACTTTGACCTTATAAATGTGATAAATGAGACAATTGGACTCCAAGAAATAACATTCTTCTTAATTTGACATGATTGCTGGAACTCAGCAATTACACTGGGCGCTGTGGTAGCGCTTTATTTAAAAATTTAGATAAATAAGTCATTTTTTACTGTGGGACCAATCCTAGCCGTTAGCGCGCGCTGAAGAAATAGAGACAGTTTCAAAAACTACATTTCATTGACTTTCTAACGGTATCAGTCCGTTTGAGTTACAACGGTTGCGTCACATATTCGTACCAACATGTATTTAGCGATATTTTTCTGATATTACTAGGTTGCATCGCTTTTAACAGTGAAACGATTGACTGTGGGACTTAATTGAACTGATTTTGGACTTTGACCTTATAAATGTGATAAATGAGACAATTGGACTCCAAGAAATAACATTCTTCTTAATTTGACATGATTGCTGGAACTCAGCAATTACACTGGGCGCTGTGGTAGCGCTTTATTTAAAAATTTAGATAAATAAGTCATTTTTTACTGTGGGACCAATCCTAGCCGTTAGCGCGCGCTGAAGAAATAGAGACAGTTTCAAAAACTACATTTCATTGACTTTCTAACGGTATCAGTCCGTTTGAGTTACAACGGTTGCGTCACATATTCGTACCAACATGTATTTAGCGATATTTTTCTGATATTACTAGGTTGCATCGCTTTTAACAGTGAAACGATTGACTGTGGGACTTAATTGAACTGATTTTGGACTTTGACCTTATAAATGTGATAAATGAGACAATTGGACTCCAAGAAATAACATTCTTCTTAATTTGACATGATTGCTGGAACTCAGCAATTACACTGGGCGCTGTGGTAGCGCTTTATTTAAAAATTTAGATAAATAAGTCATTTTTTACTGTGGGACCAATCCTAGCCGTTAGCGCGCGCTGAAGAAATAGAGACAGTTTCAAAAACTACATTTCATTGACTTTCTAACGGTATCAGTCCGTTTGAGTTACAACGGTTGCGTCACATATTCGTACCAACATGTATTTAGCGATATTTTTCTGATATTACTAGGTTGCATCGCTTTTAACAGTGAAACGATTGACTGTGGGACTTAATTGAACTGATTTTGGACTTTGACCTTATAAATGTGATAAATGAGACAATTGGACTCCAAGAAATAACATTCTTCTTAATTTGACATGATTGCTGGAACTCAGCAATTACACTGGGCGCTGTGGTAGCGCTTTATTTAAAAATTTAGATAAATAAGTCATTTTTTACTGTGGGACCAATCCTAGCCGTTAGCGCGCGCTGAAGAAATAGAGACAGTTTCAAAAACTACATTTCATTGACTTTCTAACGGTATCAGTCCGTTTGAGTTACAACGGTTGCGTCACATATTCGTACCAACATGTATTTAGCGATATTTTTCTGATATTACTAGGTTGCATCGCTTTTAACAGTGAAACGATTGACTGTGGGACTTAATTGAACTGATTTTGGACTTTGACCTTATAAATGTGATAAATGAGACAATTGGACTCCAAGAAATAACATTCTTCTTAATTTGACATGATTGCTGGAACTCAGCAATTACACTGGGCGCTGTGGTAGCGCTTTATTTAAAAATTTAGATAAATAAGTCATTTTTTACTGTGGGACCAATCCTAGCCGTTAGCGCGCGCTGAAGAAATAGAGACAGTTTCAAAAACTACATTTCATTGACTTTCTAACGGTATCAGTCCGTTTGAGTTACAACGGTTGCGTCACATATTCGTACCAACATGTATTTAGCGATATTTTTCTGATATTACTAGGTTGCATCGCTTTTAACAGTGAAACGATTGACTGTGGGACTTAATTGAACTGATTTTGGACTTTGACCTTATAAATGTGATAAATGAGACAATTGGACTCCAAGAAATAACATTCTTCTTAATTTGACATGATTGCTGGAACTCAGCAATTACACTGGGCGCTGTGGTAGCGCTTTATTTAAAAATTTAGATAAATAAGTCATTTTTTACTGTGGGACCAATCCTAGCCGTTAGCGCGCGCTGAAGAAATAGAGACAGTTTCAAAAACTACATTTCATTGACTTTCTAACGGTATCAGTCCGTTTGAGTTACAACGGTTGCGTCACATATTCGTACCAACATGTATTTAGCGATATTTTTCTGATATTACTAGGTTGCATCGCTTTTAACAGTGAAACGATTGACTGTGGGACTTAATTGAACTGATTTTGGACTTTGACCTTATAAATGTGATAAATGAGACAATTGGACTCCAAGAAATAACATTCTTCTTAATTTGACATGATTGCTGGAACTCAGCAATTACACTGGGCGCTGTGGTAGCGCTTTATTTAAAAATTTAGATAAATAAGTCATTTTTTACTGTGGGACCAATCCTAGCCGTTAGCGCGCGCTGAAGAAATAGAGACAGTTTCAAAAACTACATTTCATTGACTTTCTAACGGTATCAGTCCGTTTGAGTTACAACGGTTGCGTCACATATTCGTACCAACATGTATTTAGCGATATTTTTCTGATATTACTAGGTTGCATCGCTTTTAACAGTGAAACGATTGACTGTGGGACTTAATTGAACTGATTTTGGACTTTGACCTTATAAATGTGATAAATGAGACAATTGGACTCCAAGAAATAACATTCTTCTTAATTTGACATGATTGCTGGAACTCAGCGATTACACTGGGCGCTGTGGTAGCGCTTTATTTAAAAATTTAGATAAATAAGTCATTTTTTACTGTGGGACCAATCCTAGCCGTTAGCGCGCGCTGAAGAAATAGAGACAGTTTCAAAAACTACATTTCATTGACTTTCTAACGGTATCAGTCCGTTTGAGTTACAACGGTTGCGTCACATATTCGTACCAACATGTATTTAGCGATATTTTTCTGATATTACTAGGTTGCATCGCTTTTAACAGTGAAACGATTGACTGTGGGACTTAATTGAACTGATTTTGGACTTTGACCTTATAAATGTGATAAATGAGACAATTGGACTCCAAGAAATAACATTCTTCTTAATTTGACATGATTGCTGGAACTCAGCAATTACACTGGGCGCTGTGGTAGCGCTTTATTTAAAAATTTAGATAAATAAGTCATTTTTTACTGTGGGACCAATCCTAGCCGTTAGCGCGCGCTGAAGAAATAGAGACAGTTTCAAAAACTACATTTCATTGACTTTCTAACGGTATCAGTCCGTTTGAGTTACAACGGTTGCGTCACATATTCGTACCAACATGTATTTAGCGATATTTTTCTGATATTACTAGGTTGCATCGCTTTTAACAGTGAAACGATTGACTGTGGGACTTAATTGAACTGATTTTGGACTTTGACCTTATAAATGTGATAAATGAGACAATTGGACTCCAAGAAATAACATTCTTCTTAATTTGACATGATTGCTGGAACTCAGCAATTACACTGGGCGCTGTGGTAGCGCTTTATTTAAAAATTTAGATAAATAAGTCATTTTTTACTGTGGGACCAATCCTAGCCGTTAGCGCGCGCTGAAGAAATAGAGACAGTTTCAAAAACTACATTTCATTGACTTTCTAACGGTATCAGTCCGTTTGAGTTACAACGGTTGCGTCACATATTCGTACCAACATGTATTTAGCGATATTTTTCTGATATTACTAGGTTGCATCGCTTTTAACAGTGAAACGATTGACTGTGGGACTTAATTGAACTGATTTTGGACTTTGACCTTATAAATGTGATAAATGAGACAATTGGACTCCAAGAAATAACATTCTTCTTAATTTGACATGATTGCTGGAACTCAGCAATTACACTGGGCGCTGTGGTAGCGCTTTATTTAAAAATTTAGATAAATAAGTCATTTTTTACTGTGGGACCAATCCTAGCCGTTAGCGCGCGCTGAAGAAATAGAGACAGTTTCAAAAACTACATTTCATTGACTTTCTAACGGTATCAGTCCGTTTGAGTTACAACGGTTGCGTCACATATTCGTACCAACATGTATTTAGCGATATTTTTCTGATATTACTAGGTTGCATCGCTTTTAACAGTGAAACGATTGACTGTGGGACTTAATTGAACTGATTTTGGACTTTGACCTTATAAATGTGATAAATGAGACAATTGGACTCCAAGAAATAACATTCTTCTTAATTTGACATGATTGCTGGAACTCAGCAATTACACTGGGCGCTGTGGTAGCGCTTTATTTAAAAATTTAGATAAATAAGTCATTTTTTACTGTGGGACCAATCCTAGCCGTTAGCGCGCGCTGAAGAAATAGAGACAGTTTCAAAAACTACATTTCATTGACTTTCTAACGGTATCAGTCCGTTTGAGTTACAACGGTTGCGTCACATATTCGTACCAACATGTATTTAGCGATATTTTTCTGATATTACTAGGTTGCATCGCTTTTAACAGTGAAACGATTGACTGTGGGACTTAATTGAACTGATTTTGGACTTTGACCTTATAAATGTGATAAATGAGACAATTGGACTCCAAGAAATAACATTCTTCTTAATTTGACATGATTGCTGGAACTCAGCAATTACACTGGGCGCTGTGGTAGCGCTTTATTTAAAAATTTAGATAAATAAGTCATTTTTACTGTGGGACCAATCCTAGCGTTAGCGCGCGCTGAAGAAATAGAGACAGTTTTCAAAAACTACATTTCATTGACTTTCTAACGGTATCAGTCCGTTTGAGTTACAACGGTTGCG
>JASGCC010001794.1:0-32866 GCA_030067915.1 Hydractinia echinata
TTTTTCACTAAACCTGATTTCTGGCTACTGCCGTTCCAACCTTGACGGAATTGAGCGAAGGAAATTCAATTCTTAGTCGAACATGCGAGAAAATGGCATTGGCGTGTGTGCGTTAGGGTGCAAGATTGCTGCTATGCAAGATTTCGCTGTTTAGATAAAAAATGGCTTGCAATTTTAATTGTCGTGTAAGCGCAAGCACGAAATTATCCCCCGATTGTATTTTTTAGAACATCTTGAATTAATTGCAATGGTAGAACCACCGTTTTTCTCTGCATGATACATGAAAATGGTTGTGGAGTGTGTAATGATCCTTTGTACAAATTCCCATCCAGGACCGCACTTAGTTTGCAACTATATGCTACTTTATACAGGCCTATTTTGATATCTCAAAGTCGAGTTGTTACCAGTTAAAGTATTCTTCATGCTTCAGTAAAAATAATAGCCATGTTTTTTTTGTTCATGCGTAAGAACCAAGTGGTGTTACGGGACGCACGAAATATCTAAGACAGATCGAAAGAAATAACTAGTTTCTTTCATTAACATCGAGGTTCAGATTTTAGATTTGGGCTCAATCCAATTTTAGCTCGTGTTTATGTAAATAAAGTGTATTCCACCTGTGCACTGAAACCATGTGACAATTTTCTCTATAAAAGTTTGCGTTCGATCCTGTTATCAGAACGTTTTCTGTGCTTCTCCGTTGGGAAATTTGCGTTTAATGACTGGAATCAACGCTCAGGTTACAACCTCAAATATATATTACGCCCCACAGACTTTTTTGTTGGGATAATCTTCGCGTGTCTGCAAACAGCAAAGGTGTTTACATTGTTTTCATGTTCTTACCTGCGTAACGACGTCATTGAAAGTTCTAAGATGCTGCAAGAAAGGACAGATACTTCTTAGAAAGACTCGCATGTGTTGTGTGATTGTTGTTTTTAATAAACGTAAAATAAATAAAAAATCCAGCCAGGAATCTAAACTGAATATTAACACTAAAAACTTGACACTTATGTTAAAATGAGCGCCCACTTGCGGGAATAAACGCCCATGTAAAATTCAAGAAAATTTTCAACTAGAATGTCTTCTTAGCTTTTACGGTATACTACAACCTCTTCCTCAGGTTTTTTCTCGCTCTCGCTGGAGGGAAGATGGCTAAAAGTCTTAAGTATGGACGAATATACAAACAGGGTATGACAAAAGCGAATTTGAGTGAACAGAGAGAATGAGGAAAGGGGGGAATTTAAAAAGATGAATATTTGGGCGCACGTTCCTTTTAAGAGCTCCCTGAAAAAAAATCGAATCTGATTTTTCCTTTTTTTTCTGATTTCAAATAACTTTCTGGTCTAGTAAAAAGTTGCTTTGTTGTTATTGAAAAAGAAAAACTTAAGATAATGCGCCTCGGCATCACACAAACATAACAGCATATACATTCCTAAGTCCACAAAAACCACAACCTCGTCCCCAGGGTCTTGTGGCTCCTGAGCCGTTATTACGGAGTGGCCAACAAGGCAAAATGCCCTGGGAACGAGGTTGAAAAAAACAGTGTTAAACATTTTTTGCTTCATGAAGGATTTTGTACTGCATTCTCATAAAAATCGTGTTTTACATCATGTTTCCAAAAGATTCTTGTTCAAGCAAGTTATAAAAAATATCCATTTATCGGCTACAAAGTTCACTATAATTTTAAGATTTTGATCCAAAGCTTGAAGTTAAACCATGGACAGATAAATTCCTATAGAATTTTTATCCTCGTGTGCTTGCCCATGTGTGTTTTCCACGGAATTGTGCATGTTTACGTTACCCAGTCTGTTGCTATTATTAGCATCGACTACTTGCGCAGATCTGAAGACGGGACCAACAAGTCAATGCAGGTAATTGTCTCACGTGACAAGAAATTGACTATAAAACAACAGCATATTTCTGTTAGTTCAGTGGAGGTAAGCAAAGTCGATAATTACTATTGTGTGGAAATACACTTGATCGTTGTTACTTGCGTGAGGATATTTTGTTTATCGAATAATTATGAAGTATCTTGCTTTACTGGGTGTTTTGTGTTGCATTGTGGGTAAGCTTTGTTTGTTTTTTTCGCTCGACAGAATTTACCTAATTTTTACAATGTGCCGTTTGTTATCAATACAATATGTCCTTGAACATATCCGTACGGAAATGTAGGGCTGCTCAAACAATAATTTCAATAGGCACGCAAAAATTTAGTGCGAGATTAAAAGGTATATTGGATTAAGACCATGTTTCCACTGTAGCAAATAGGTTTCATGCCGAATCAATTTACGTAATGAATAGGCCTTCTGTTTCTATTGGGACGAATTGTGCCTAATCAATTTACCTATCGGATAACTTCTTCTTTTGTTATTCTGTGCTTTTTTATTATTATGACGTAAATGACGTTATGCTTACAAAAGGTTATTCGGCATATGGAAACAGGGCTGTGCCGGCAGGGTTTGTATGTGTTTTCATTATACCAGATCATAAATTGATTCGGCGCAAAATTCTATCCGATACAATGGGAACATGGTCTAAATATATATAAAGGTATATAAAAGGTATTTTAAAGGTGTATTGGACGCCTGTCTGTCCTGTTGTAAAAGCAAGCAAGGAATACTGGGAACAAAGTTGTATGTACTTTAACGTACACTGAAGCCACCGTGTTATAAACAGACGCATTGGCGTCGCGTAATTTCATGTTTGTTACCTGCAAATCAAATGTATCGAAAAACATAAAACGGTTCGATGTGCTCTCGCCAAAAACCAACCTCGTCCCCAGGGCTCTTCTACGCCTACAATATTGTGACGGGAAGGCGAATATCATAGGCGTAGAAGAGCCACTGGAGACAAAGTTGGACGAAAACCTTTTCTCTAAGTATTTTTTCTTATTTTTTTCTTTATTTTTATAGCAGCGGTAAAAAGCCAAGACAATGAACATGCGAAAGAGGACGATTTTGACACTGGGAAAGGTAATTGTTATTTTAACTTTTTAGGTTTTTGGAAGTGGCTATAAAAAGAGAATATTTTTGTAATACCGTGTGAGTATTTTATACTGCAGTTGGCTGTGACAATAACTGTTTTCAAAAAGATTCCATCCACGGTTGATGCGCACCGTATGCAGCCTCGTCCCCAGGACCCTTCCACGCCTTTGATATCCTAGCGGGACGGGGTCATTATAGGCGTAGAAGAGCCCTGGGGACAGGGTTGCACCGTATAAACATTTGTCTTCTGGTATACATATTAGCTGTCATCAGTGTGATTTTTGGTACACCTTTTCACTGTTAATGAATAGTTTTTTTCATATAGCGACAATAATATTTTTAGGCAAGTATACGGTGGGAAATAAGCAATCGAACGCGTATGGTAATGCAATCAAATTTGACTATGCTGTGACTGGCCAACTAACTGGAGGTTTGTCCTTCTTAAATCTTACTTTTCTTCTGATTTTCAACCGTAGAACCTTCTCTTTAGGTTTTCTTGTTGTTTGGTATACTCCCTTAAGGAAATAAATATTTTGCGGAACTCAGTTTTGCCGAGTTTGTTCTTGCGATGTTATGCCTCATTTGCGGAGTTCCGCCAAATTACAATTTTTAGAGCAAACTTCGGAATAATTTCTGCGAAAGTAGGCAAAAGTTCTTCAATCCTAAACATAAGTTTCAAAATATCTCTTTCCTAAAAGTATTAAAAATGGACAATAGAAATAAAAGTTTCACCTTGTGTATATACACTACTTGCATGCACTTGTAAGCATCAACATCGTCCTCAGGACTATTTGCGTCTCAACGGCGCTGCACGGTAAAAAGCGCTGGGGTTGAGCTTGACTAACCCTAACCCTAACCCATATTTTTATATGCCGAATCTCTTGTAACCGTTTTTCGTCGTCTCAAATTTTCGTTTGCCGTAATTTTTTTTGGTTATTTTTTTTGGTTATTTAATAAAATGAAGACCAATTATTTTTTAGGTTGTGTATGGCAAATCGGTGAAGGTTCAAAAGGTGGAGCCTACACTAAAGTATCTGTCGGAACAGTTACTAGTGGAACACAGTGTATGTTTCTCTGCACGCGTAGCACTACTACATACAATGGTGCGATTTTGCTATACAATAACGCGTGCTACTGCATTGCCGGAATGGATGGTCGCGACAGCGACACTAGTTACCTTACGTGTTCAATAAGATAAACAAAGTTAACAATTCGCAACAGTAGTGCTTTGTGTACACCCTTGTTCCTAGTACCGTTTCCGTTTTCTCTCATATCGAAAAGGCAAAAAAGTCTGGGAACGAGGGTGGCTTTGATTAATCTTCTGAAGTTTTTATTTGCAACTTATTTGATTTTTGTTTGATTTAGGTAAGTTGAAGATCTGTTTATTAAAGCATTATGGTCCTTTTACAAGTCTTTTAATTTAAGTTTCGTTGAATTTTTTTTTATTTTATATATACATATATATTTCTGCTACTTCATTTCTTTGTAAACGACTTTGAATGTATTTTTAGAATATAGTTACTTTTGAGCGCTAGTTGATAGTTCTTCTCTCTTGCAAAAACACATTATCACAGGTTTCCACTTAATACTTCACCTGTATGCAGTTGGAACACAAAATGACACACGAGTCCGAAGTCATCTGTTCTCAGGACTTTTTTATCACTTCTTGATACAAGACAAAGGCCAACTGTGTGAATAAGGAAACACGTTTTCGTTGCTGATCTCAGATTTTTACCAACCGTCCAAGAGACTCTTGAATATACGTATAAAAAATTTGATTAGAAAATATTTCTTTTATTATTTTAAAAGTAACTATAACAAAAATATTGATAAAAGTTACAAACGATACAATATTCGCAGTTCAGTCAGTCAGGACATTGTTTATGCCTCGTAGCCGCCATTTTTAAGTGTTCACAAGTCTTCATTTTCCCGCCATAAAGCTCTGTAGTGTCTTCAAGAACGTTAAATAATGGCGATGTTCGACCGATGTGCTGAGATCTATTAGATCGTTGATAAAAACGCCATTCACACCACGCTCCAGTAAAGTTGTCATCAACATACTGTACAATTCCTAAGTAAAAAAAAAGTAAACAAACAAATTAGAACTCCAAATTTTTTCGCTTAACAAGAAAGGTTCACTAATTAGGTCAAATACTGCAACCTGAGAGGAACACGCTGTATGCCCGCCAAATAAATGAAAATAGAGTGACTTTGATGGTTAATAAACTTATTTCAGTGAACCAGCTGCGAAAAAAAAATATTGGCAAATTTAAATTTTTTTCTAAAAGATTTGAAATATTTTAGGTTCCTATGATTACATCAAGGGGTATAGGCTACAGAAACCCGAAGTGACTTTCCGGTACGAAGTTTAGAAGAAGAAAATTTCACGTATATGCAAAGCTTGTAGTCTTTAACATTTTTAAGGCTAATGGCCTGACTGTTGGAGAATGAAGATAAAAAAAACTCAATTACAATGTAGAAACTCTTACCCCGTCCATCGTTTCAGTGTCGGCTTCAAATACAGACTCGTTTTGTGACGTTTTATCGTAAATTTTGACATTTTCGAATCGAAACAAATCAAATTGTTCGTCTTCTGCAGTCTCGCCTTCCAAATCCTCTTCACTCAGATTGCTGTTACACGAGCAGTTGAAATGCAACGTTTTTCCGGAAGGTTTTGTAATTTTGACAGTGAATTGCGGATACGATACAATCTAAAAATAATTAAAATGAAATGCCTTTCAATTAACACAATTAGCCTATTTTATTTTTAAAATTATAGACCCTGCCGTGCTCACAAAAAGTTAGAAGTGACGTCACCCAGAGAAAGTGTACACTGGCGGCCAAAGAAAACCTTAACGAAGGACTCAGATCACTTTTTCATGTCACAAACTTGCCAAATGTTCTGCAAAAACATAACATAAACCTCACATCAGGTGTATCAACATCAATCTCTTCACGATTCTCTACGCTAATTTCTTCATCAACATTTAGATTTTCATTCACATCAAAAGATATCTCGACTCTAAACATACAAATAGTTGGTTAGTGTTATTGTACCATTCTCACAACAATAATCATGTTTTAATACCCATACTCAATAAGTTTTTATCTTTTTTTTTTCTGGTAGATACAAGAGAAGTATGTTAAAAGCTTGTCATAGCAGGAGCTTGTGGCAGATGTGAAGATACTGAGTGTCATGATTGAGAACTGAACCAATCTGAAATTGGGATATGGTAGAGACCTTGTTTACTAGACTTTTTTTACTACTACACATAACTCAAAAGTGAAACACAGGTTGAGAAATACTTTTTACCTCAAAATATATATACATTTAGAGCAAACCCTCCATTTTATGCACATGCACATCCCTTAGCAGGTATAAATTACTGATGACAGAAAATGTCAAAATTTGCTATTACTTAAATATGACATTATAATTTATATCTTATAATTTATATCTTGAGACAAAAATAGCTTTTTAAAAAATTTAAAAAGACTTATTAACCAACTTTTTAAGCTCTATTATATAAGTCCAACATCATTTTATACCTCAGGTCAGTAATTGTCAGGCAACTGTTTTTGTGTTGCAGGGTAGAAAAATTCAATCTCTGTAACATTTGTTGTGCCACATATCTTGTGATGCTTTGTTGTGCACCATGTGTTTTTAATAAAGTTGTAACAGTGACTGTTGTACAACATTTGCTTAACACTTATGTTAATGGAAACCGACTTTAAGGAAATTATGTTTGGTTGGCATCAGCTCAGATACAAACACATCAGATTAAAGCACCTACTTTTCACCATTGAACTTCCTGGATAAGCTAACATGTGTTCCATCCATTTCCACCTGAATAAAATAGGAGAAAAAATAAATAGGTATGGCATTTTCTCTGATTCAAAAATTGCTGACAACATCACAAAAAATGCTGACATAAAAAATAAAATAACTTATTTATTTCGTCTTATACTACAATTGTGCTAAAGGTCAAGTGTAACTCTGTAAAATTTATGGACAGGAGGCGATTTATGGCTCTCTCTAATACCTGCAAGGGCAAAAAACAAAAAAATAGGTTTAAATTTCAACATTTTTGACTTCGCCGACAAGCCAAAAAATTAATGGAAATTAGCATACAACATTTATAGAAATTTTTTAAACAAATTCTAAATAACCAAGAAGATTTAAAAAGAGAAGGAGGGACATATAAGCGATGTCCATTTATGTGCTGCTTTTGCTGTATTTTTACATACCGAGAGTGAGACGGGCCTAATAACGACAAAGCAGAACTTTCCAAAAACATTTCAAGAACTATGTCAAAGATAAAGAAAACACTTGAGTAAGAATTAATGCTGGTGAAGTTTATTTCCCTACTTGCAAAACGATCGAGCTGGTGTTTGCAGCTTGTATTGTGTTAATTCTGATATGATATATATTATATCTTGTAGATATTTCTCCGTGTTCCCTATATATTGAGGAGGGGCCATGGCTTAGATGGGGAGTCCTAGAGTATTTAATACTCTTTTTGAGCTATGCAGACCCAATTAGGGCCCGTGCTCTACCAGACAACTCCCTGCAACATCCAAGAGCCCATACATTGTGCCATCTCCCCAATTTCCCTCACATGGCTTGGGTTAGGGTTATGGTAACATTCACCCAGCCATATTGAATTGCCACCTAGGCCTGGTTTCCAAAAAACTGCTAAGTCTTTGTTTTATTTTGATGTGATTGTTTACTTTATTTTATTAATTTTATTTATTTATTTAGTTTGGACAGATATTTCGAAGTTGAAACACGCGGGTCAGCTTCATCAAATGTAGTGGCGTTAAGAAAAGGGACTGGGACCTTGTTCCTATATTTTCAGAACTGCAATGAATTGGGAAATAAAATTTAATTTACATGATTCTTCCATAAAACCTAGCTTTTGTACCAAATATCATTTGGTAATAGTGAGTGTCAAAATTCCATCTGTTAATGTTCTCTTTATAAGAAACATACATTTTGAGTTCAGCTTGAATGTTTCTTAGCATTAAAGGACATGTTCTAAAAATTTATAGACCCTTGTTTGATATCTTTAAAATGCTATATATTCAGCAAGAGATTGTCAATCATTATCATTATCCATATTATTATTTTTTTTTTTTTAAATATCAAGCAAATTAGCTGGTGAAATTACCTATAAGGTCAGTTAAGCTAAAACATAAGGGTGCCGTCTCAATGAAAATCTTGTGAACATTCATACACATTTTTAAATAAAATGAATGCCCTTTAAAAACTTTTACACTTTCCTTTAAAAAAATTGCTTTGCAGTTTATCATTAACTGTGTGTTGTCATTAACTGCATAAAATTTGTTTGCAAGAAAAAGTACTTTGAACTGAAAGCTTTTTTGCAATACAGCATTATTTTTTCTGATTCCCAGTGGTTAGAAAAACTATGCTGGGTCTCCTAGACAAGATCTGTATCTCTATTTTACAAAACATATATAACTATAGCTAGCTACCTTAAAATCTTTGAATTCTGGAACCTCCATTACATTTTCTTGCTCATAATTTATTTCTTCTTGTAAAAAACTAACTAGATCTTTGTCACCTAATCAAATATACAAATAAAACTTAGATGTAAACAATTATTTGGAAATCAGCCTGTTAGCTAGCTAGATATTATTAAAAACCCTGAAAGCAAACTTACCATCTGTTTGATTATGTGTCCCGTGTGTGAGATGCAATGATCTTTGGTGCCTTGTTTTGCTGTTGACTTGAGGGAGTCGACATTTTATAGAAGCGAGAGAAGAAAGACATCTCTTTTCTGTCAAAGGCATACACACAGTGGACTTATAAGCCGCGTTACTGCGAACAAGTTTGACAATACTTCTCCCGAAAGACATTTTTGTATATACTTGACTTTTTAAAAAAAATAAGTGATGCAAGCCATGTGCGATCTGGCCTTTTTATATAGCCTCGTTTTCATTTGTAAATTCTTGGAATTTTATTTGCGGGACTAGGGAAAACAGGGGATTTCATCATTTTTTTGTACTCCCACGAAGAAACAATTGCTGGGAAATTTAAAAATTGTTATAGCCATATAGCTTGCTAACAAAAAGGAAAACAAATAGAAAAAATTACGACCGTCAATTTATTAGAACAGAAACGCAATTAGGTACCTAAGCTAACAAAAAAGAGAAAATTGCTGACCAGCGTTTATTCGCAAAATGGCGGTCAACGAATGGGCATCAAATAATTTGAGGCAAATGGTCATACAGCAAATGTAAGTAACCCTCAACCTTAAGTAAATTCAACCTAGCAAGATAACATAAATGAGTTTACTCTACACAACAAGTCATTCTGATATTTGCTCTCTCTCTCTCTATCTCTCAACATTATAAAGGTACTGTATTTACAAAGCACAAAACTAAATAGCCTAGTTAACTCATTCAGCTTTCTTTTTCGAGTTGATAAATGAGTTTCTCTCAAACAGAAGCTTAGACGCGAACGAATGACTCAGCAGAAACCCCGAGTTTAAATTGGACAATGTGACTAATCGCTTCGGAGGCCATTTTAATTTATCTGTGAGTTGTTTACCAAGCTTTGGTCACATCTTACTCTGGTAAAAACTTTATAGTTTACTAATGTTTGTTAGGGTGAATGAAACCACTCGCTGGAATATTCGGATGAAAAGGGCTTTCCCCAACATGAACCACGCGAGCAAAGAACAACAGAATTAGCCAATCAAAAAGCGCGGCCAGATTTTGGCCGCAGAAAAATCGTTTGAGACCCAGCGTAATTTTTCCCACCTTAACTACTCCGATTTCCCGGTGGTAAGAAAAATTATGCTGGGTCTCCTGGCTAAAAACTGAACAAAAAGCTAAAATTACAATTCTTGCCATAATGTCTGAAATTTTACTCAATTAATACAAAACTTTAACAAAAAATAATAAAAAATACACACAGCATTTTGCTTTCAGTTTATGATAAAAAACAGAAATTTTGGAAGGTAGCTATATATTATTTTATCTCTTTTTAAAATAAAGATTCTCAAGTCATGTATTTCTTATATATGTGGATGAAAGCAGAATTGACAAAGGTCTGCACCAATGGCAGAAAAAAACAAGTGCTGTTGTGATGTTTTTCTAGTTTTTCCAATGAATAAGTTGTTACAGGGAGCTAATTAACTATAATAAATTAGATAACCTGCAGCAGGCAAAAAATGTTTCAGCATTGATTTAGAGGGCGTTTTGAGCCGCCCAATGAGACAACCACCCTTTAACGCCCTCTGATGGTCAAAACAGCTTACAGATCAACCCCTGAACGAGTCGTTGATAAACCGCTTAACTTCTCATTCTTACTTCAAGTCACGTAAATTTTACTTTTTTTTGTACAACTTTGAACAAGAATTACAAACATCAAATTTTCTTGTGCTTTTATTCAAATTAAGTATTACATTTACGTCTTAAATATTACATAAAATCTTGGACAAAATTGAGTTTCTTCAGTTTCGGGTATAGTAGATGCATATTCGATACCACTGTACTCAAGTTTTGTCTTTGCAGCTAAAAAAAAAAAACACATGAATGTAACCTGGAAGCGTTTATGGCATTTTCTGTACGAAAATGCGAAATCGAAGATCGAAAAAAAAGCAGCATTGTTTATCAAATTAGTCACAGTTAATTACGCTACTGCATTGTTTTTTTAACCAATCAGCTTGATTTCATGAGAATTTAAACCAATCTGGATGTTTTAAAATCATAACAAACTTTTTAATGTACATGTGAGGCGAAGTAAACTTTATTTGAGAACTAAAGTCAATTTTAATTGAAAACTAAAATCCCTAAAAACCTATAAAGCTAACAAAAAACAAATAAGTTGCTTAACCCGTTCGGTATAGAAGATGTAAAAAAAACTCAACAAAAATTTTAAGCTTGGTCGCTATTTAAAATGTCAAAATTTTACAACTTTTTGCTAACGAAATGCAACAAATTTTGTGGAAAGTACTTCTAAAAATAAACGCTAGAAATTAGCTAAACAAAAAATGTAGCAAAACCTGAAATTACATATAGCTAAACTCGCCACAAAATTAACTGAATATTGCTCTTCTCGATCTCATGTATATCTGTTTATAAACAGATATACATGTACAAAAAACAGGCTCACTGAGATACACCATAACTTTTATAAATATTTCTTTCATTGTCTCTCACTTCACTATTAGCTCTACCAACAGCTAGCTAAATGCAATTTGGAATATCCAACAACAAAATCTGACCCACGATGTAAAAATGCGATATAAAAATATTGCAAAATAATGTAAACAAACGTATACCAATCAAGTTTAAAAGTTTGCTACGCCGATTAACAAGCTTCACTAAGATTACGCTCCTTTTTAATGGAGGCAACAAAAGTCTCTTTGTTTTGAAGTCGACTCGATTCTCACCTACATGCTAGTCCTGGATCGTTGGGTGTAAAAATTTTTAAAAAACAGGCTCACTGAGATACACCATAACTTTTTGGAGATAAATTTTTACAGGTGTATATTCACCAGTACACCATAGCTAATAATAAACGCACGGCAAAATCGATCACATGGTTGCTGGATTCATGCCATTACAGAAAAAATAATGAATGAGGGAGAGTATCCGTAGCTGTGTTTCCATCGTAATGCTTTTATAAATGTATCAACAAAGTTCCGAACATGATAAATCAGATAAATCAATCAAAGTTTCTGTGTTATTCTTTATTATTTAAACGTTTTAACTTACTGAAATCAGACTTCTTTGCAACACTGACCACTTCTTGTTGTTGTTTCTGAAGACAGCTTCGCCTCGCTAGCTGTCTTACTTTTTGATTATTTTCCTTTGTTCAAACAGTCAGTCGTTTCCTTATGGAGACAGTATCAAATCTACACAATTAGAATACCTAAATTTTCAGAATTTCCCCTTTCATGCTCTAAATTTAATTATCTCCATAGTGCTTCAACTATCTTCAACTATCACAATGAGCATTCTCCCCCGTTGGGTTTTTTGGCTTATAATATGCAATAATCCCGGTCATGCTAATAAAAAAAGAAAGAGCGTGAGAAGCATTAATTATCATAATTAATAACCACGAGGCAATGCTGTGATTTCTTCTTTCTGTTTTGTTTTGTCTGGTCTCCAAAAACAATGGCGAATAGAATAGAAGAAAATTAAATCTAAGTGGAGAAAGTGATACGGATGTTTTTACGCTTGGCCGCTTTTTTAAACAGAACCAAAATTTCTTTCCACTTTTTGATGCCATGTTTTACAAAGAAAAACAAGTCAAAAAGAACAGCGTGAACGGAGCCGACCATAATGGTGATTTTATCGAACTCCATCTCAGTGCTCATTTAAAGATAAGGCCGTTTGTTTACCTACGGTTTCACATGAACATTTTGCGACGGCCCGCTTATTAGACGAGAATAAGAGATCAACAAGACCGTTAAATATGGCGGCTGGAAAAAAACCCCAATAAATTCAAGATATTGAAGTACCATTATTTCCATTTCTAGTAGGTTTTATATCCTCAATTTTTCAGGAAAGTCATAACTCCATCTGAACTTTGAAATAAATATAAAAAATGTATATGTTAATTTTTTTCGATAAGGGTGATTACGCGCCTTTGAGAAAAAGACCTCTACATAGTGGAACGAAACTGCTGATGCATTTTCTTGGAATTCAATTGGCACATTAAATTTCAAGGACCAGCTACAACACATTTGTACTAGTAATTACATATTTATTAGGGAAATTTAGGAACTAAACATGTGATTTCTGGTTAATTCCAGATTCTATGAATTCCCCGCCCCCCAAACACATCAGCTCAGTGACCTAATGTGCTAATTTGTGTCCAGCCATACAACACTCAACAAGGACATGCTATACTTTCTTTAAATGTATAATATTTCACCCCAACAATGCACCAAACCTCCCGAGTACATTTTTCAATAATGATTTATTTTATTGATTTAATTTCGTTTCTAGAGTGTTTAAATCTTTTGTGCTACAGAAACCCTCAACCTTTAGGACATGGTCTAGAACACTCTACTGACTGAATTACCGATCCATAAATTATATATGCACAGATTATCTTAAAAGCAAGGGTCGCCATTATTTCCCAGTTGTTAACCGATTTAGTGGCTGGATTATCACTACTACTTCACATCAACAATGCTCAAGAGTGATATCGATACATGCAAAAAAGTATTTATCAATCCCGCCACTTCAAAGAAATAAGCATAGATAGGGGTCCCAGTTTGCATATAAACTATTTACACAGTGACACATCGATTCTCATTTACACGCAATCTAATGAAAGAGTTAAACTTGGTATCAAATCTTTATAATGTTGTTGTACATGGTTCTTTGAATAATATATAATAAAGCAGCTAGATGTATAGAATAAGTAAAGTACCAAGCCCGAACCTTTGTCTCCCCGTGCATGGAGGAGATGTATGATTCGAAAACTTGTGTTATGTTTTGTTATATTTTATTAGGATTTGGACTTTGCACCTTTGACTTAGCAATTTGTTATTTGGTATTCTGCACAGTCAAACAGTTTTGTGTAGAATATCAAAAGACAAATTGCTTCCTGTCTCTTAGGAAAAAAAATTAAACAAATATATAATATTGATTTTTTTTCAGCTAATAATCGCGGGGAAAACATTATTATCTCAAAGGCCCTGCAATAACAAATTTTGAAATGGTCTCTTCAATGTTTTACAAACAAATAATAGGAAAAAAAAGATATAAAGTTTCCTCTGAGTACTAAAACTTCATCCCAATGGGCAGTAAAAATATATTTTATATGTATATTTGATGTCTCACTTTTTTACCTTTTTTATGTACATCCTTTTATATGTATATTATCAAATCAATCTTTTGTTTTGTTTTTATATAGTGAAGAAACATACAGTAATTATGGAAACCCAACACGCAAAAGCAGTCAAGAAGTTGAAAAACATATATTGGCAAAGGCGCATTCAAGAGTAAGTATTTTATTTATGGATTTTTCGTCTCGTTCTCTGACTTTTTCATTAATTTTGTAATAAAACTTGGTGATGGAAACGTTAAATATGTAACAAACATTGAGAAAAATAACAACATTATTTTCTTCACATATTCCATTGAGCTTTCGGCTGTTCTAGAGCCATGATCACAATATTACACAACAACCATCTGTGGTTAGCGAACACTTACTTATGTTGTCACACACGGCTGACGGCAATAATTTTACTGTTTTGTCATCTGATGCACACAATTATTTACTTTTCCAAAACTTCGTAGCAACACAAGATTGCAAAGAATTTTCATAAAAATTACGACACGTTTTATTTTTGACATGTATTTAATACAAATATTTTTATTTACAAATATTTAAGCATATGCAGTCAAATCTTAACTGTAAATTACTATGTAACGAAAATTGTTTTTCTATTTTGGATTATGCAGACACTGATTGGCAGAGGAAACTCAAAGAGGGTATGCATATTTCTTGGTTGAAACCAGACCTCAATAAACAAGTTAAGCATTGCATCATCAATTTATCCGTTTAATTTTATGTTTTGTATTAGCCGCTTGTTCAATATCGTTTTTGTTAGTTAGATATTGATTTAGCATGTGTAAATTCATTTAATAAAATTAAAAATTGTACTTTTGGGAAATATTTAATTGTCTTAAACAAATTGTGTATATAAATTTTATTTAACTAACTTTTGTTAGTTTATCTAATATTATTTTGTCAATATGGATTAGCTTGTGTATAATTCATATAAAATTGTACTTTTGGGAAATATTTAAATAACTTTCGAAAAAATTTGTGTATGTATCAACTTTTGTATAATATTCTGAAGATGACTTTGGTAAAGTCGAAACATGTCAAAAATAAAACGTGTCGTAATTTTTATGAAAATTATTTACTTGAGATAAAGGAGAGCCTCTTTATTCTTAAAGAGAAGCCTGTACTCAATCGTATGATTACATCTGCGCCTTTATATTTATTTAATTAATTTATCAGCAAGGAAATTGTCAATAACTTTATAAACTTGTTTTAAACAGAAAGTTTTGTAATATTGTGATCATGGCCGAAAGCTCAATGGAATATGTGAAGAAAATAATGTTGTTATTTTTCTCAATGTTTGTTACATATTTTTCATTAATTCATAGACACTGTAACACCAACTCTCTTTTCTCATTAAGCTTGTTGTTTCTTAACTTAAAAAAGAGGTTTGCTGAGAATTTAAAAGGAAGATGCTTTTTCAATTTATAATTATCTTTTTTTTAATTTTTCCAGTTTCACAAGTTCTGTGTAGCTGTATCGGTTCAGAAACCTAAAAGTGTCTTATATTTTTTCTAGGATGACTATCTCCAGATGGTTGCCAGGCTAATATTGCATATCAAAGAAGTCCGTAAGTAATAAATTGACATGATGGTATTGGATTAATTGTAATAATACTTCTAATCAGCACACTTTCTCTTTTACTTGTCTCTCTTAATTACAACCCCTCCTAAATGAATAATATTATATGCCTTCCTGTTTTAAGGGCCTTCCTTTGATAAATGCTTTTATTTATATAAGAATGTCTGATACTTGTGTTAAATTAAGAAAATCAGTTAAAATTTCTGTAAATGAAAGTTACATTTTAAATGTATAAAATGTCTCGCCAGGCTTCAAAATGTTTTCTGATTTATTCAAAGTTCCAAAGGTATTAAATACATGAAACAATAAGATGAGCTTGTGGAACATATGCTTCAGTCGCGTATGTTGCTAACCAATGCGTTACTTGTGGCCTACACTCAACTATATAACCTCCCTGCACTGCCCAGCCCTCAAAATTAGACAAAAAATATATCAGCATAAAATTACTGATTAAAGTGTTTTTTCTCGCATAGAAAAGCAGCCAAAATGTAATGGAGAGACAAGATAATTGTTTTTCTTAGGATAGTGTGTTGCCTCATAGGGAAGTGCATTAAGCATGTAACCAAACCAACCAAATAGTTTCAGCTTCTACTGCATCATTAAAAACACTTTGGAATCACTTGTTGGTAAATTAACTTATTGTTAAAGACGCTAAATTTTTTTTTTTTCTTTCCATGGAAAGTTTATTATTAGTTCAACGAAGTAATGAATTTATGTGGATGCTTTTAATAAATTATTTTTATTTTATTTTTTATTTTATTTTATTTTATTTTAAATAACCTTTTCTCCAGTGAAGAAAAACAATACTGTCAGTTCATCATCATCATCATTCTCGGCTTAACGTCCGTTTTCCATGCTAGCATGGGTTGGACGGGGTATATTAATGACCCTCTTCCAATCTGATCTAGACTGTGTTAGATCTAAACTCAACTTCCTCTGTATCAAGTCTGTCCTTATAACCTCCTGCCAAGTCTTTCTCGGTCTGCCTCTGGGCTTTGCCCCAGGAACTATCAAGTCTCTACACTTTCTTACCCAATTATCCTCAGTTAATAATATTTTTTAAGAAACTTACCTTTTTCATTTTAACATTGGTAGCCAAAGGGTAAAAACTTTTATAACTTCATCCTAATATTAGATAAAGACTGATTTATTTTATACATTTTATACATTTTTTTTAAACATAATAATCAAAATCTGTAAATTGGTTTGCAATAAAATTTTCTTTGTAAGCTTGTATAGACCCTACATGTTTACCCACAAAATTTGATTAAAATCTGACTTGCAGATCCAAAGTTAGAGGGTTATCAGCAAAAAAGTTAAGAGGCCTTAGACAAGCAGAGAAGTGTCATTTTGGCAAAAAAAATTTATGTTAATCAATTCATCTTTATAATATCTATGCATTGATAAAGTTTGAATGCATATCCCTTACCAGGTCTAAAATTACTTATGACAGAAAATGTCAAAATTTGCTATTACTTAAATATGACATCATAATTATGCAGCATAATTAAATCTGAAATTCTTTAAATGTGAATATCTTGAGAATGAAAAAAGCTTAAGTAAGTCTGTTAACCAATTTTTTAAGCTCTATAATATGAGTCCAACATCATTTTAAACTTTGGGTTTCCTTTAACCCCGGTTTTTGTGTGTCCTAATACATACCTATATAGTTTCTCCAAACTTCTTCCAAACTAAAATTGATAGCCTTACTGACTTTGCGCATGAACACCCTTCCTCATTGAGTCTCAAAATGATGCTTTTTTTTTACAATATTGATTGACGAAAGGAGGAAGGCAAAAATCTTCTTCCCACTGCTTTTTATGACCTGGTTTTTATTCATAGTTAATTGTACACACTTCAAAAATAGTTTCAATCTATCAGTGTAAATATTTTTTTAAGATTTTAAAGTAGCGGAATACTTTAGGTAAATTACATTCTCTGGAAAAAAAACAAAAAAACAAGATGTGTTTTTTGGAATTTTAGTAAAATTACTTGTTGCTATTGTGCATGAACTTAGGTTTTGCAGCGAAATTATTTGCCATGAAAAAAATGCTTTATGTATGAGAACGGAATAAATTGTGGTGATGTAAATATGTTTTCCCTATCCAGTTTGACAGATCAAGAGCATCAAGGGTTTTTTAATATTTGTCAGCCTGAAATTGTTTTTATTCCGTTCTCATACATAAAGCATTTTTTTGGTGGATGTGTAACGCCAGTCTGAGAGACAGAAAGAGTTCAGATGAGCTAAGAAGCAGGCTAAGTATCCGTAGAATTAAAGATGTTATCCAAATAAGAAGATTGAATTGGCTGGGGCACTTGGAAAGAATGGAGGAGGATAATTGGGTAAGAAAGTGTAGAGACTTGATAGTTCCTGGGGCAAAGCCCAGAGGCAGACCGAGAAAGACTTGGCAGGAGGTTATAAGAACAGACTTGATACAGAGGAAGTTGAGTTTAGATCTAACACAGTCTAGATCGGATTGGAAGAGGGTCATTAATATACCCCGTCCAACCCATGCTAGCATGGAAGACGGACGTTAAGCCGAGAATGATGATGATGATGATGACATACCTTGATAGACCCTTGAAACAGCACCTCACTTTTTCGAATTGATGATGTCATGCATTAATTAACATAATCACAAAACGTCTAAGTCAAAAATCTTGAGAACCAATCAAGATTTTTAAGGAAAATAAGAAAAGATTCTTTCACATGAAGCCAACTTGTTTTTTAGCAGGTAAGCTTTAAAATGACATGTTTTATCATAAAGTGACTGATTTACACACCCTGTGCTGAGGTCAAAATTTCTGCACAATTTCTTTGGAGTATTTTCAACCCACCAGGAGGCCTTTATTAAAGTACTACAAATTTTGTATGCCTCATTTCCATCTCAATGCTGGAGAGCATTTACATTTTTTATGTGAATACGGCATTTTCTGTGTTAATCTTTTTAAATAACTAACAAAAATTTCATAGTGTTATTTTACTATAGTTTAAAAATTTCCCTTCACAAAATATCAACATTGTGACTAAAAAACACTTTTACGAACATTACAAAATTCTACCTATAACACCGTTCATCGATAAACAAAGTCCACCGAAAAATAGTATTTTTTGAGGTCTCTTAAAGTAAACCATTCTTTCAAGCTAAAATCGTTGATTTAAAAAGAGCAACTTATTCCACTTCACATCTGCTTATAATTCGAAAATTTGCAGTGCCAGGTACAGCAACTGCCTTCATCCGAGGAAAAGCATTAATAAAATAATATCATTCTTTTTCCAGCTGACAAAAAATTCTATAAAAACCACAGCTACAAAGTTTCATGGCCACGCTACTCTTAGTAACATAAGGGGGCTCATCGAGGAGAGAGCAGTGGTCATTTCCTTTAAATCGATGGTTAGGGAAGGTGTTAATAAATTTGAATAGGTAGATTTTCATTCACTGGGCTGAAATTTGGTGGGGAGGAGAAGGAGGGTGAGTTTTTTTAATCAGACAGTGTTAACTCTTGATGTATGGGGTGTAGCAAGTATTTATCAAACTCTGACTTATGTTTGTATGTTTTATTTGTATTGTTTACTAATACAATAATAACCCATTACCCCGGGCTTTACCGCAAAATATCACCAGAGATGTAAGTGCCAACTGAGCTTGCAATGACTGAGTGCAATATTTTCGGTACAGTCCGGGGTAATCGGTTATTATTGTATTTGTTAACCGTCTAAGTTAGATAAAAATAAAAAAGTTCGGTTTAGTATTCTTAAAATAATATAATTCACTACTTTCGTTAACACACTCGAGGTAAATTCGAAACAGTCCTGTCTAAAAACAGAAACATTCTATGCAGAATTTCGAAAGTCCCTTTAGAATAAATCCTTGTAAGCAAAACATTACGAGTTCCACACTTACAGAAGAATGTAAAAAGTTAAATGTGCAACTAAAATTTAGTTAGAGCGAATATTGAAGTATTTTATATATTTTTATATTTAAATATTTTTCAACTAGGTAGCTAGCTAGCCAAGAATAACATGGTCTTCGTTAATTTAATATATTGACTGAGTAACCGAAAAGCCGAAGGAACGAGTCTGAAAATGAGGAGAATGCATTTGTTATAAACTCGTCGTCCTGCATTTAGTATTTCGATAAAACTGGATATCAGATAATTGTTTTTTATCGACAATGTAGCTTAGTTAACTGATGTTGAAGAAGCAAGAGGGGTGTTAATATATTGAATTGGGTGGTGAAATTTTCCGAAATTAGGTGTTGTCTTCCCCCTGCCCTACAATTAGGTTACCAAGAGTGCCATTCAGAATAGAAATCTCTTCACAAGTCAGTCGTATTTAATTTATCAGGGGGTAGTTGTACAATTTTTTCTTATTCTTTGCTGTTTTATGACTTTAATAATAAATCTTTGAAAGTAAATATGGTATTTATTATTTTATTCTTGTTGTGAAAAATTATTGAATCATGAAGTAGGCGTCCTTTGTTTTTGTTTTTAAGAGTTTTTCAAAGGTCACTACCCCTTAATATAATATTCTCGACGTACTTCGACATGGGATTGCATTGTGCTTTTTACAGTGACTTGTTACCTCTATTATATATTTTTACCCCCCTAATGCAACATAAAATGTTGATGCCCCTTATGAGGTTATATGGTCTTTTTGAGTGATTATGAATAGAGATTTGGGTCCAGAATTCTTATTACGAGATTTTGTGGCTATGGATATGTGCATAAGGTGTGAATGTAGGGACGAGATGTCTCAATCAGGCTTGGGCGTTACCTAGTAGCTACTAATAGTTTCCAAAATTATTTTTAATGATTCATGGAACCTCGATTTAAAAATGAATATAGATGTAGCCTACTTTTAATTTTGTGTGGAATTATGTAATTTACTTATATTCAATTTTTCAAATAAATACCTAACTTAGAAGGTAAAGAATGTGTAGTGTTTGGTATACAACAGAAGAATCCTTTCTTTAATTTCACACACTAATTTTTCTGATAACTTGCTTCAGATTTGGATAAGTTTTGTAAAGTAGCTATGTATTTATTGCAATTTGTTCTTATATAAACGAAAGTTGTCATTTAAACGTCCTTTTTAGGAGGAGCACATGTGGTACAACAAGATGGACAATATATAGGTAATTTTTGTAGGATTAAAAAGTTGATTTAAGGCTGACAGAAAATATACTAGAAGGGTTCTATATAAATGTGTGTAAGCACAATGTCAACTGAAAAACTAAATCTCAGATGACTCAACATCGAAAGAGTAAAAGTGCCAAAGCTAATCCACTTCAAGGTCAACGAAACCTAATAAAATAAATGTTTTTTTGGCTTATCCCCAATCAACACATTTTTATTCTTATGAGAAATACCTTTATTATCAAACAGAGATTATTAGTTGAATTTAAGATATTAAAGAAATTAAGAAGTGACTTTATGATTGACATGGTCTTGCTGGAAGGCATTTTGGGGTTTAGGGTTTAGGTAAAGTTGGATAAAGCTCCAAAGATTGTTTCTTATATAAAAAATCAGGTATGCTGAACACATAGAGTAATTGAATGAAATACTGAATTAGCACAACCTCCGTTCCAGGTAGCGAAAAATTCTGTCTGATCTGTTACCATGCATCTGAGTTTGTTTCAAGAATTATTTCCCACCCTGCCACCCTAAGAAAGAAGAAGTGCAAACTTTTCAAAATTCAAAATTCGTATTATTGGAGACTGGATTTCTTTAGAAGAGGGATTGCTGGTACATTTGCGAGGACATTTGAGGGGACAACTCCCCATGAAACTACTATAATGTTACATGATTACCATCTCGTACAGTACAGACACTGTAGATTCTGCCTGAAGGTGTAGCGAATGTAAATAAGGATGTAAAGTGAGCAACTTAAAAGTTGCAATGGCTTTACTAATTTTAATAATATAATTGACAGCTATCTTTGTAATTACGTAATGTTTTAATAGCTGATAAACAAATCAACTTGTGATTTTAGAATTTGCGCATTTTTTAGGAGGAAAAAATCATTTCTTTTGAAAAGGCTGGATTTTAGCCTGGTTCGATATTTTCAGTCATAGACAAGCTTGGAAAGTGAAGAACATCACCTGTATGGTCTGTGGTGCTGCGATTAAGATTCCTTTTTTTTTCAGAAAAAATACAATGTATTATTGGAAATCCACCCATGTTAAGTTAGTTCTAACTATAATTAATTTGGGTAAAACTTTTTCTAAGCTAAACTTTATATGCAACCAAGATTGGAGAAAAGTTCTGTTACAGTTAATCGATGATATTTTTGTTTTTGCTACCCTTTGTATTTATTTTGCTGTCACATTTCTGAAAAGTTAAAAAGAATTTGAACAAAATTGTTGTTGGTTTTACTCCATTGTTTTAATTTAACGATATAATACTGTTTCAGTGTTTGAAACACTGACTTCAAAACTGAATGATCTACAAAAGTAAAGGGAATTTCCCTTTGTTACAATATGAAACCACGAAATTTTATGAGAAGCATCCAGAAGTAGCATTGTAGTTATGAAAACATAATGGTTTAAATTATTGTAACGTTTTATGAAACGTCTTCACGAAAAGCTACACTTAAAATGAGCACGCGATATTTACTTTTGTTGCAAAAAGTTAATAAACAAGTTAAAGGTCAAGTCATTGTAATAAGCTGATTGTAAACAAAAAAAATTGGATGTATCTAATGTAAACCTCTAACCTATTTTAAAATATCACTATCATCCTCCCTCATACTTTTTAATGACAGCTCATTAAATTCTTTTGTGTGTTAGAATTGGTTTCTATTTTAATAAAGCATTAGCAATTATTCTGATGGTAAACTACAACCGTTTATATGTAATGTAATAACCACTAGGAGCTAGTAAGACCGGCGTCCAACGTTCCTAGAATTTTAATAGAGTATTTCCGTGGTGATGGTTTAATGGTTACTTTAAAACTGAGAACTTTAATGAAAATGTAAGAGCGTATTTAATAAATGTAAGTGTCTAGGACCCAGACAAGTTAACTCTCGAATAAAAGTTTAATTTGTTTTATATTCTTATTTATATTACAATATACATAATCTATGTTGGAGCGCAAAGGTTTAGGAAGTCGCGGGGTGAAAGAGAATTGTAGTTATGGTGGCTTTTTAAAAACTTTTAATTAATCTATTTCATAACATGAATTCTACTGTCAGATTTCAGATGTTTACTTTCATGCAAAAGATTATTGTTAATTTTAAAACCTGTCATTTTAAGCATTATTTGAACTGGACGATGACTATTAATGTTTGAAACATGAATCTTTCTCAATGTTTTTGTAAAATCTCAATGTTTATTTAAGCAAAAAGTTATAATGCTTACATAACTTCTACGCATTTCAGAGTTGTATATAGTTTTTTGTTTTGTTTTTTTAATAGGTTTTTTTTTCTTCACCTCAAAGAACTCAAAGAATTAGCATTCTTTTTTTAAAAAAAACAAGGAAATATTTTAGCTTTCTACTGTCTTAGTTTTAAAACAGGAACAATGTGTTTATTTATTCGATTATCTCATGTTTTTGAAAAGAGTAAGAGAGTTGGTTGATTGAAGGTGTGATGAACTTAAATATAGAGATACATTGAAGAGTGTGTTGTGCAAGTGGGCTGTATCGAATGGATAATGTTATATTTGTCCTCCTTGTGGCTACAGAATTTGTTTCACTGGAACATGGTCTCAGTAGGTATGAGTAAAGATTGAGATTTTTTTATTTTCTTGATCGTTATTGCCAAAATTTGCATAAAAGAGCCTGGATACATGATTATATTTCACGTAATGAGTATCGGAAGATGACTGCAATAGACATATAGAGAAGTATATTTAAGATAAGGAGACGTCCATGCAAGGGAAGTAGAGTGGTATAATGCTACGCATATAGCATGTGTGCAGTGATGGCAGAGAGCAAGACGTTGGGCAGGCGGAGGGTGGATAAGCGTAATTGTGGCGGTTGTCGATGAAGTTAGAGTATACGAGATTGGGAAGAGAGATAGCTGGTATTGATGATATTCTAGAGGATCAGAAAAGATTTTTAATCTGACACATACACGTGCTGGAGGATGATTTAAATTATATCATGTAGGAAAAAGGATCATTATTAGTACATAATTGAGAAAGTTTGTTATTAGAAAGGGAATCTGTAGATGGAAATTGCAACACGAGTTGTGCAACTAAGTGAGCTATGTAGGTTGGTAATTATTCTGAGCACAGGTGATAGAAATCTTTTATGTTACCTTGTGTGACAGTAAAAATTTTAGATAGATTGCTCCATAACTATTTCTCTATGATGAAATCCAAGTAGTTCCGTTTTATGATTTTCTCTTAAATAGATAGATCGATAAAAGGCATAAGTGATGGCCTATAAACACGATAGTGTATTGTATACTGTTCGAATCTAGTTGAAGAGAAACTAAGAAAATGTATAGTATAAGATTGAAAATGATTATGGCCTCGGCAAGATTCACTTGAGAGGAATAGATCCAGAGTGAAATTCTTTTAATAAAGTATTGTCTGTCAATACTTATAACTTTATCAGTTGTGTCGAACGAGGGTGCGACATCCCTAAAAGCTAAAAATAGTGATACCCGCAATAATGATTGCTTTCTAAACATTCATTGATAAAATTGTTGTTTAGAAGGTGACTCCATTTTTTAAATAGGTGTATATCCGGCGTGGGTGCATGTGAAATAATACAATTTAGTGGTTGTATGATGATTGCAGTAGGGCTGATGAAAAGTGCTTTTCAGCGTTCGCAATAAACAGCGAAAATGTTTCTTTGTGTTTCCGGCAAATGTAAAAATCGACAAGGAACGAAATACTGCGCGAATAGAATTGTGTTTTATTACGCTGGTATTGGCGACTGGCTGTGTTCTGAAGAAGGGGAAAAATAATTCCAGAAGTCATAGTTATCTGCATTAGATGTGCAATCGTCGCGTAGAATGATGACGTCGTATTCTGCTCATGCGAACAGAATTGATAAAAGAAAAGTGATTTTCAAGTACCCTTTGTTCCTCTAAATTCCTTGGCAAAAAACTCCTAAAATTAGAATAGTTGTTATACAATTAGTGTTTCTCTAACATTGCTGACCCCTCAGCTAAATTACTAAAATATCAAGTAATTTCGAGTCTTTGTTCTAACCAGGTCAACATCTATCCATATGGTTATGATATAGAGTAGCGTCTTAATTTCCACGCACATTAAACCATTAACATATTGAACTACATTTATACTTTATATTTAGATGATTTATTGCAAGGATGTTAGTCTTGCTTAGTAGAACAAACAAAAACACGTCCTAGAAGACAACATCAGTGTAGAGCTTTTGAAAGAGGAGGAATTATGGTGTTACTTGCAGGGTTGGATCGGAAGCTAATGAACGATTGATTCAGTACAGGTTTAACATAAGTCATTCGACGATTGAAGGAGATCAGCAGGATAAGACGTCATTTTCAAAGTCCTTGATGTTAGTGGAGTGTACAGCTCAGTTTAAATAGTCATAAAATTTACAGTTACAACTCCCTTCATTTTTTTAATTTGTTTTGCACAATATTCTGTTGAGTCGTTTTATGATTTGCTGTCTGCAAAGTTAAAGTGTGTTTGTTGTGATAATCAATCCCATTATATTGGACTCTGTACATTCATAGCTAACTTGGGCAATATTTGAATAAAATTGAAGAAGTGTTCTTAAGGGTATAAAAGGGTGTCCTGCATATAGGCGACAAATTATGCTATAAAGATGATCCGTGATGTATCAGGTGAGAGGGAATACATCGCCATCAGTGTTAAACGAAGTTTTCCATTCTAATTTTTAAGTTTCAAGTAGTTAGATATACTGATGATGGCTGTCGTTCAAATATCAAATAAATCGATTTTAATATCAATTCCGCCATAAACTGCTTGATTTGATCATTTCTACCCTTTATTTTCTGGACAGTTTTATGGTAAATCAAGGTGGCACCTGTGGCCAATCCACATCAATTCGACATCAGCAAATGAAACCGTCAACACTCAACAACAAGCATGAAAGCTTTACAAAACAGTCTGGTTCAACAACTTATAGAACACAAAAAACGCGCAAATATAGCGCAGTCAACCGAGTCAACCAATCAAAGTGAATTGCAAGGAAGTCAAATTATTAACGTGACAAAAATATGACAACAACAACCGCAGCAGCACCTACAGCCTCTCTGCAAAAACAACATATACAGCAATCAACCATTCCGATTGGTAACTCCACAACAAGGTTTAGGTGGTCATACGAGAGTGATGGTACACTGATGAAGGATCAATGATAAATGATGCACGTATTACGGTGATGTTAAGGTAAAAAATAACAAGGAACACAGAAGGCGGGGAATCTTTGTTATTTCTTTGAATAAGGTGTAAAATCTGAAATACTTGAAGAATACAAACTTATAGAATTAATTATGACACACTCTTCCCTTAACTCTGTGGCTTTTGGTCATGCAAGTAGTGTAACGGATATGATTAGAATTCTTTTATTTGTGAAGAAATCAAATTAACTTCGGTAAAAATTTAACTAAATAGAAAAATTCAAAAAATACTACGCAAACTTAAAAAATGCATTAAAAACATTTTAAAGCTTGATTCACTAATTATTCACCCTGTTTCATTTTTAAAAAAAACAACAGCGTCATAAGATGCACTTTCATATGTTTAATGTGCATCAGTTTATTTTGTTAATACTTTGCGTTGAATAATCACATATGTCATCATTTCGTAAACGATAGAAGGTATATTCCAGCTAATAGCAATTGTCGTGAAGTATACCAGGTCGTGCTTGTACGTTAGTACTATTAGCTTTCAAAAGTTGTGTTATAACTAAAAACTTAAATCGGGCATGTTTGATAAAAACAGAGTACGATGCCAAATCAAGCATCCTCCATGGTTAAACTTTAACACAATAGGTCTGTAAAGTGATACACACTGCAACCAGAAAAAACCTGTGAGCTGATTTTTTGCAAACAAATAAATCCTTTCTTCTTTTTAACAGAATTACCACTGTTACTTGTTGCGATTTCAACGAGATTGCAGGAGCAAATATACTTCTTTTGAACCTATCTTTCTTCAAGTCAACACAACCAATGACACTGAACAACAAAATGCCACAAGCACAACATCTTTCTTCTCAGCCAACAACAAAGTGGCAGCTACAACCAACAACACAATAATTCAACAACAAAAAATAACAACAACACACACATTACCAACACAAATTGTGTAAGGTAATCGCGGAGCAACAGCAAAACAACAAAGCAACAGCAAAATAAGCATTAATGCAACAGAAGAGAACGTTATGAATCATGAAGAGGTCGAGATACAAACTTCAAAATCAAATGCAGTGCATCCTTTGCTTTACTACGTCTAAATGCGTACTGAGTTATTAAGTTGTTAATTATATGAAACAATATTGATCAGATCATGCGTATAAGACAAGACTTTTATCATTCTTAAACAGATTCGGAAAGTGAACCAGATGTATATATATAAGGCTTCAAATTGACGTAGACGTTGCTTATAAAACCTTGTCCTTTAAATGTTATCACGCGAGATATGAAGAGATTGCATTCTGAGTGACATATAGCTTGTATTTAGATGCAGAGCGATATAAGTGATATGTACTAGAAAGAGAGATGAGCGACTAAGCGAAGACTGATATTAGCATCACTCGCATGCTCAGAAGATGAAGGACAATAACTTGTGTGCATTGTTATTAATAAAGTCAGAAAGTTGATAGGGCGGAATTACTAACTCCTAGACGCTGGAATGAGATCGGAGAGCATATATACATGCAGGGAAGATACCAAGACGTAGAATAGCCCGAAAGGCAAGACTAATAACGTACAGTGGCCAGACTCGACGGACAGAAAGAGGAGCATCTTATTGTTAAGAATAAAAGTAGAGTTCTCTGTGAAGGAGCATCTAGACGGACTATATAACGAGTATTAAAAAGTATACTAGAGAGAAGCAGTGAATATATATTTGGCTGTGCAGCTGTTGACAAGCAAGAAACAGTAAATGCATGCAGCGTACAGTGTATTATGAAATTGAGGTATTTCATGGTGTAGTGCTTTTCGTGGAGATACGAGGACTGTCAAGGCTTAATGCTTATTGTGTAGCTAAAAATATGCAGCCTGTGTTTTAGTGATTTTAGAGAGAAGTGTAAGTCGATAAGTCGAGGTGTCGAATATCTCGTTCAGTGAGCGATAGATGTTTGTATGATAAACTAGGAGTATATGATCAGGTAAGTACAGTTTTGCTAGGTTGGTATTGTGGGACAAAGCAGGCTCACACGCATGAACAGACTACAAGCACGAGGAATTTGTACTCGGATTAGGCTTTCATACTGAGAGGAATGGCTCGATAGAATTCTTATTAGTATCACCGAACGATCGACTGTATGCCGAGTGCTGGAGGACGAGGTCGACGAATTTGAAGATGCGAGAAACCAGAGCAGATGAGGATGGCATGTTCACTCAGCAGGCTTCGCGGGCGACCATCGGTCTGTTGCCTAGACGGAGTTATAAAAGCAGAGGCGCGAGCCGGACATTCTTCGCCAGGCGAGAGGAGGTTATGTTCTGTCACGATGGTAGGGATTAACAGCGGTCAATGATCAAAAAGTCTAAGTGTTCTTAAAAAGCCTTTGTTTCTATGTCTAGTAGCCTCACTCGATCACCTGCAGATTAACACAGGCAGCGTATCATGTCTGGATTCGATGGCGGCTTCGTGGCGGGTACGTCAAGCTGACCATCTAGTCAGTTGGACGAGAACAAAAATACTAGATGAAAAGTAGAACTGTCTGCTTGTAACCTAAAAATATTGAAGAGATAGAACATCGGGCTGCTAAAGGAAATGTGCGCAATATCTGTATATTGTTTTAAGATTGATGGTTAATTGTGAGAGTAGGCCAAGTACACATTGTGTAGATCCGCTTGTACAAAATTGTATCAAACCAAATGCTAGGCCTATGGGTTTGTGGAATGCATTGGTCTGGATCGATTTGTTTTAATGTGTGTTTCGTATTGTTAGTTTTGTGTTGCTTAGCGTTATTTTTTTGTGTGTGTTGTTAGTTGTTGTTAACGTTGATTATTATATGGTTAGCTTAAGTTTATAAAAGTTGTGTTGTTGTTAAACCCTTTGTTATTGTGTTTTTATTATTGTTGTGCGGTTGTTACGTATTTGTTGTTGTTGTTGGTGTCTTGTTTGGTGTTTTATTATTGTTGTCGGGTTAGTTGTTTTTGTGTGTTGTTGCTGTTTGTTATGTGTGTTTTGTTATTATTGTTTTCTGATTGTTTTTATATTTTGTTTGTTTAATGCGCTGCTTTTTTTGTCAGACAAACACTAAAAGACTACGACCAATTTTATAGATTTTTGCTGTTATAAACGTGTGTTGTCGTGGAAGGTAAGTTAAATAAATGATTATTCAAAATGAAATTGAACAGCTTCCTAATATGCCCCTAGACACAAAAGAGATCGTGAGATAAAATGAATGGTTACTGGATTATGTTGAATAAATAACTATGAGATAAGGTTAAATAAAATTGCTGGTTGACCAGATTACCTCAACATGTCCATCACCATCCTAGCATATTATGGAACGAACGAGCTGGATCCGGACTAGTGATCTTTACAATATTTTTTTCTGTCCTTAAGATTACAAGACATTATTTTATTAATTGTCATTTATGCTTATCGTGGTATGTTGGTTCTGCACAAAAATAATACCGTGAAGTAACGGTATTTATATATAATGAAGTATAGCGATACGTATCTTCAAATTCTGACATAAAAAAATAATTTACACAAGGGCTATGAGAGTCATGTCCGAAACAAAAAGGTTCTGTAAGAGAGAAAAAGTTGCATGGTAACCAGTCTCCCTTTGCTATTTGTCATGTTGACGTCAGATCTTAAACACATATTATGGAATAAAGTTAACGCCCCGATAGGAGGTGTTTAATAGAGGGGGAGAGCTATAAAAGTGTTTAGTTCAAACATTACAGTGAATATCTTACATATTGTAAACAATTAACACCTTTACGTCTTCAGCCAAACTGCTTTCTTTGGATTTCAATTAAGAAACTCTAATCATTCGTAACCTGTAGCATTTTATACAGCAATTTGGATTTCTGCTTTATTCGATGTAAGTTTAACTATTTATAGTCAACTTCATGAAAAACATTGCGCATGCCTCATTGTTGTTTGTGTTTTTTTAGAAGGACAACGGTGCTGGAAGATGTAACTGTTCTCGTCCGATTACTGTTACCTGTGATGACATGTAGCTGATGAGTCCTTACATGGAGTACTAATGAATCAAATTTTTCCTCTTAGGATTCTGAAAACCTTTCACTGGAAAATAGTTATTTATAGTTGGCGCATGGTAAGTTGTTATACTCCATATGGTGGAGATGGATAGCGTGGTTATAAAACATGTTGCTCTAAATTAAGATTTTTCTTCATCAACAGCGCCAGAGTTACCTCATGATCGAATCGCCTAACTAATTCTTATGTTCTTGTAATATCTTGTTATAAGTAATACGATTTGTTTATGGTGTTTTTTATGATCAACGGTGGACTTGTTGAGACAGGCTTGGATTTGATATTTTTTCTTGAAGGGTGTTTATTTTTTTATAGGATGTGGAGTTCAAACATCGACAAAGACGTGCGGGCAATACAACACCGCCAAAAATACCATTGCCACAGACGGGAGAGTGTCGGTGAATAGATGTAGTTACACAATTATGACGAGCAGACCAAAAATTCTACCTGTAGAATCTAGCACTAAATCAACCCATTATCAGGTATAAGATCACTATAGAAATGCCAATGCAAAATACAATAATCTAGATACAGTTCATTAATTGAAGCCATGACAGCACATAAAAGTACATATATTTCAGTGCCAATCAATACAAGTTAGGCCTAGGGTAACATTCCTTAATCATAGCACCAATGATCAGCGTACAGTAAAGTCACTATATTCAGACCAATCAATCATATAGTTAGACACCAGAGAGGTCAATACAATTATCTAAAGTAAAGAGTGTATCCATGTAGTTTGAGCCCATTAATGGCATTTTATCTCAGCATTTAAGAAGAAATGTCTGAATTACCATTTGTCGACGTCCCACGACATGGTACGAGAAACAATAATTTTGTGAGATAATTATTCCGTGTATATTATTTTGAGATGGCTTGGAGTCGTTTATTGTAATGAAAGCAGGCAGGGGGCGGGCGGATCATTAGGTGTTATTAAATTTTTAAAATTAAAGAGAGATTTACTTTTTTTTTCATCAAATTTATTATATTATTTATCCAGCTCAATCTATCGATATGAAAAACACACAGAATTGAACTTCGAGCACACTTTTCAGCAGACAAAAAGTAAGACCCAATATGACGTCATCTTTCTAATCTTAGTTTACACTTCTTCCTCATTAGAAGGTTTAATACGCTGTTAAATAATTTATATATATTTGAAATAGCCTATTGGTTTGTTGGCCTGAATAAGTCCTTGTACGTCGATATTTTTTCTAAATGTTATATCAAGACTTTAAATGCAGAAACGAGGCGTTGTTGTATGAGTGGCGTTGTTTGTATTGAATGTTCGATTGTGTCATTTAGGAGCAAACGCTTTTTAGATTTTGATTATTGTCGTTGAGATAACTTCAATACATTTGAATTTCAATCATTTTACATATTTGAAAACATTATCCTTGCTGTTATTTTCAGTCCGCTCCGCACCACAAGAGCCGTAAAAGACCATCCTCGTCACAACTCTCCCCAGCCAAGAGTCCCCTCCCCACGAGATCTAACAAATGAGTAGATTTGGTTCACGATATGTTGAAAAATTGCACAAGATTAGTTTTGACCCAATCAGCTGCGACAGACAGGGCTCACGGTTACTAGTGATCGATCAGTAAGGTTATAAATACTTTATGGAACTATGATGAGTGCTGTCCAATTTATCCCCCCCTCCGCCCCCCCCCCCCGACATCTCCCTAACTTAGCACATATCTAACCACCTCCACAGCGCTCTTAATTCCCCCAGCGCTCTCTATCTCCGCCTCTATCCGTCTCCTATTCCAACGCCAACACCCCTCATAGAGCGCACCTACTCCCCTGCGCCTCCGCACCTCCTACCCCCCCCCCCCTATCTTGCGCATTTCTCCCTCTGCAGTCACAATGCAGAAAGACCTCTCAGGTAGTGGTCAGGAAGGCTTCCCTGCATGCCCGCCCCCTACTGCAATAGTCTGAAATTTGAAAAGTAGGTTCCTCATCCTACCCTAACACAACGGCACCCACAAATTTTCGCCCCAGGTTCTCAACCCTGCATTCCTTTTTTTGAAGAGGGGAGGCCGCCGCCCGCGCGGCGGCCCAGCGCCACGCCACCCACTCTTGAAAAATGTACGAACTTAGTTATAGGAGAAGAAAATCTGTCCAGCAATTGGTACTTATATCTCCGTCTGGGAAATTCCCAAGAGTGAACCAACGTCAACTTCCTGAAACACTTCAGTAATAATTTGTCATTTGAATGTTTTTTTTACTGTGTATTTGTTCAGCACTAAATGTAATACTAGTACAACAGAGGTGATAGTAGCGGTCTTGTCAGCTTCGTAGGACCATGGAACTAGCTCAATGAAAGTAGACAGTTTACTTTTAAAACTTGGATATCTAACATTCTCTAAAGAAACCTATGAAATCTTGAAAATTTTCACAAAGAGGGAGAATTTTAGTACACAAAAATGAAGAGCAAGGATTGGACCAGTGTTATACATATTTAAGGTGTAGAGTGTTTCTAATTTTATTTTTTTGAGAAAAATTTTTTTTCGCTTTATCTGGAGAATGTGCTAAATTTCTATTACATACGTAATCCTCTATAAAGCGCCCTACTTTTTAGCCACCTAATAACTCCATCCCCCCTTAGAAGCAAAATATAAATAAACGCGCTCTCTTATATCTGCTCCCTACCTTAGGAGGGCGTTTATATAGAAATAATTTTGATTTTTTCGCAGAAAGGAAACGAAAGGAAATTTGTTAAAATAATCGTCGTGTTTTTATTGCTCATACATTGTTCAACAAAGCGAAATTTCGATAATAAAAAGACTATATACCATAAAGTTGAATTTTAAATAATTATTAACTGCTCCCTTAAGAGACGCCCGCCCTCGACTAGTGATGTAGATCGAATAGAAAAATAAATAAACGGCGCCGGCCCATTCTATTGTAGGAAGGATGTATTATCGGTTATATTAATTATACAGGGATGTGGATTTTAACCCGAGTTCGCGGAAATATTAACAGTGCCATGTAGCTGTGATTGCGATCATTCTTGTAATGAGAACTGATAGCTGGGCTGCAATACTAATGTGGTAAATTGGAATTAAAAGAAACTTTTTTTGATGCTACTTGTATGA
>JASGCC010001795.1:0-32862 GCA_030067915.1 Hydractinia echinata
AACTGAACTCTATCGTCGACCTGATCAGCAAGGCAATGGAAAACGGCGTGATCAGTGACTATGAGTATAGCCTGATTAGCCGTGAAAAGGAATGGTATATGCTGCTAAAGAACAGATGCGGTAGCGGTTTTAATAGGATCGTGAAAGCATCAGGAACAAGAGCGGGCCCAGCTAGTTGCAAGGGGGAGACAGGAGGGTAGGGATGACGTTTTAAAAAAACGTCAATCTGTACAATATGCCAGCGGTATCTAGATTCCCCACCTGAGTATAAGCCTTTTTTGTAGCATTTTATAGGTCTCGTAGGCCTAATAAAATATATGGTTTTTTAATCCTCACTCATTCAAAAATCCTTGTACCGGCATTCCACAATATGTGCCTGAGGATAATGGTTTTTGCCCTGCACATACACCGATGATAGTGCCAGAATGGCACTGGCTTGGCATTTTAGGGTACCGGCATACCGTGGAATTTACGTGATCGCATCCTTGTAAGTATTTGAGTTTGGCGTTGATGTAGCGGTCCTTTTTGACCGGCTCCGTCGTCAATTGCTCCGAGATCAATTCTTCGATTTTTGTTCCCAGATCTGACGAATACTTCGCAACCAATCAGGGTACTCCTCGAAATCAAAATTGCTGGTACTGCATTGGCGTTATATCGGCTTACCCCATGCGGGGACCAGATTTTAGGTGTCTTTACCCTGAGAGCTACCACGAGGTCTTGTGTATGATACCCTACTATGTACCGATTATCCTTACCTCCATTGGCGGGTACCGGATCTGACACTGTCAGGCAGTCCACGTTGATATCATTTATGTCTGTAAAGGTAGTCGCAAATGAGTAGAATAATTTGGGGTTGACGATTTCATTCTCAAATATCATCTTGTTTTATTGTAATTTTAAACGACTTCAGAGGATTGCATGTCCTTCAGGAAGACCTCTTTACACATACTCAAATATTAACGGCTCCTTTTCAACAGCCCTGTTACACATGTCTTGCGTTTTGAATCTGTCCGGCACCTGTTTGATCGTAAGGGGACTCTTTTCAACAACCTCATTACACATGTCCTGAGTCTTGAACCTGTCCGGCACACAGTAGAGCATGTATGGATCTTTTTCAACGGCTTTGTTACACATATCTCGCGTCTTGAACCTATCCGGCACATGCCTCAGTAGCCAGGGCTCTTTTTCAACGGCCTTGTTACACATGTCTTGCGTCTTGAAACAAATCATTTATTATAAGATTTCAACAGGGTCAGAAGATTACGGAGATTAATCTTACGGCAAGACTGCTGTAAGATTAACATAGGATTAACCCCACAATTTTCAAGGTCTGCTTTTTCATCCTCTGAAAAGCACCAATCGATGACCCTGTCAGGATGCCAGGCTACCGGAGCTAGCTCCTCCTTAATTCCGGCCTTTTCGGCTTTCCTCCGGCGATAGGCAGAGAGCAGTTCAGGCCTAGTGCTCATGATACTAGACATGTCCCGGGTGACAAACCAGTCCGGCACATATTCGAGCATCAAGGGATACTTTTCAACAGCCTCGTTACACATGCCTTGGGTCTTGAATTGATCTGGTACATACCCTAACAGGTAGGGATTATCCTCAACAGCCCAGTTGCACATATCCTGTGTTCTAAAACGATCTGGTATATGTAGGAAAGCTAAAGAACATGGAAAAATATTGAAGACCTTGTTGCACATCTCCTGCGTCTTTAACCGATCCGGCACACATCCGAACATGAGGGGATGCTTTTCAACAGCCTTGTTGCACATATCCTGCATTTTGAACTGGTCCGGCACATAATCCAATAGGCAGGAATACTCCTCAACAGCTTTGTTGCACATGTCCTGCGTCTTGAACCTGTAGGACACATATTTGAGCATCAAGGGCTCCTCCTCAACAGCCTCGTTGCACATGTCTTGTGTCTTGAATTTATCCGGTACATGCTCCAGTAGCCAGGGATCCTCCTCAACAGCCTCATTACACATGTCTTGCGTCTTGAATTGATCCGGCACATACTTGAACGCCCGGGGATGCTTTTCAACAAAAAAATTACACATGTCCTGTGTTTTGAACCTATCCGGTACATAATTGAACATCCAGGGATCTTTTTCAACGACCTTGTTGCACATCTCCTGCGTCTTTAACCGATCCGGTACACGGTTAAAGACATCGGGATACTCACCAACAGCCTTTATCCACCTATCCTGACTTGCAATATCATTCTCCAACATATCAACTAATTCAGCCTTGCGTAGTCTATAATACCCGGTTAAACCACGACTTTTTGCGATATCTCGTAACTGTTTCACAGTGTGTGTGTTCATTCTCTTTATTATATACAGATTTCGGATTTCTTGTGAAGTGGTCAAAAAAGTTGAGCAAGTTGGGAATTTCCCCTACTCCATTTGCGCATGCTTTTTTTGTCACGTGTTGCTGCGCATGATTTTTTGCTGATTATTAGCGGTATTTTGTGCAATGGGGCGTGACGAAAAGTTGTGACGTCACAAGTGAAATTCTGTATGATATTTTTTATGAGAGTTTGACCGTGGTTTTTGGAAAATCCTGTTTATAATGACCCCCATATACTACTCTCCATGACAAATATGGAGAGAACTTTTATCTGCTCCAATAGACAGTTTAAATAAGATCTTAAAAAAGGTTACTCGAGTAAAATGCAATCTCATCCCCAGAGCTTCTTTTTTACTTTTTGATATATGCGTGCTGGCGCGGCACAAGCCACTATTAGATTGCGAAAAAATGGGAAAAGATATTTATAATATGCATTTGTTTTCAGAGCGTATAAACAGCAAACACTTTGCAGCATAGATTATCTTATAGGTTTCTGTAATTAATACGCACTTTTCCGTTTCCGGGGTTTTTCTGTTTGGTTTAACAAAAAATCTAGAAAAAACTAGAAAACTAGAATCAAAAAATCTGAATACCGCGCTTAGTAAAAAACCTTGAAAACATTTTCATACAAAGCAGAAATAAAGGTTAACCTGAGCAATGTTATGTGTACTCTCATAGAGCATTCTGGCTATTGCCTGCATTGCAGTGTCTATAAAAGTGTTGAATCGAACAAAACATCATCGATGAATCGAACCAAAGCATAACGTAACGGAAACATTGTTTTTCAAGAGCTTTTTTCTTGTTGTACAAACAGTAAAAACAACATCATTATTTTTCACAGTTTGAATATTTTATTCTCCGAGTTAAATTATGAAGAAACTGATAAACATACAAAAAGGACGTGTTTACAATAACAAATTTAAAATTCCTCTCCTCCTAACAACTGATGTTGCAGTTTAAAAATTTTGCTAGGACTATTCTTTCCAAAAACAACGGCTAACGTTTTGTTCAGGTTGCGCAATCTGTAAAATAGATACAAAGAAAGGAAAAGTAGGGTTGGACCATTCGTTTATAGAAAACGTTCACGCCAATACGCTTTATGTGTTAAGATGATTTTTTTTATCTTCACTGTTTATTTGTATCACAAAAGTCGAAAGAAAATCGTTAAAAATCTCAATTCATTTATCTAGCTAATCCATACTTATCAGAAATTACAAAAAGCTGTAGACCAAATTATAAAGCTAGCTAGCTATCTTTCCTGGCTTGTGTCTTAAGTAGAAATTTTAGCTAAACATTTCCTCTGTGCAAAGATTAATCAAACTTTATTCAAAACTACTAACCTTATCTGACATTCATTTTGAAATGATGCTATATAATTCCAATCATTCTTTGTTCTTTGTGACGTATTGCATAAGCTGTTGTTGTTACTTAACTAACACAAACTTAACTTTACGCAACTCACATATGAACAACGCAAAAACATTTTAAGTTTGTTTTGTTTTTTCAGTTTATTCGAATGATATTTTCGAACGAGACAGTGTTCTTAAAAATAGCGACCTCGTTCCCAGAGCGTAGAGTAAGCAGGAAAATTTTTGGGATAACAGAGACCGAGGGAATTTGACTTTTCGAGTGAAAAAAGTGACACTTTCGTCAAAAATTTTTTAAAAATTTGATTTTCTCCCGCTGTATAGTAGAAAATAGAAAAAACTAATACGCGCTTAAAATGCCAAAATGGGTTCCGCTGCGCTCAGCTCGCTTCGCTTAGCTCTGCAAAAAATAATACGCGCTTAAATGCCAAATGGGCTACGCTCGCTTCGCTTAGCTCCGCAAAAAGCAATAACGGGTTTGATTTGGCCTACTTCTTTAGTGAAAAACATTATCCAAAATGAAAAATGAATTGAATATATAAATACATAAAAACCGTGAAACAAACAAAGTATAAATGCATGCTAAAAATCTTTTTTAACAATTCTAAGTTTTTCTATAAATATACAACATATGCTGTTTGAAGACTCGCAATTAAAAAAAAGCAAAAAGAAAGAGGGAAAAAAATGCAAAAAAATCTAAATACATAAACATTTCAAGTGTTTTTAAATATAAAAGACCTTCTGTCTTTGTTGTTATTTTCTTCATCGGGTTCTTTGATAATCGTGAAATAAACGTATGTCAAGATGAAGAAACACAACACTGAAATTATGCAAAACGTAATACACATTTGCTGACACTGGTGTGGACACATTGCCTAAATTTTTTTATGTTTATTTTTGCTGGATGGAAAGCAGGGTTTTCGTCCAATGCCATTTGAAAGTGCGACAAGGCTCGTTCGAGTTCTCCATTCCTTTCGAGAATCTCTCCCAGCGTAAAATGTTGCAGCCATGTACTCTGTTCGGCCGATTGCTGATCCAGAGAATGTTCAACTAAATAAAGGGCGTCCTTTATGTAATTCAAATTTAACAAGAGTCTTGCTAAATTCAGGAGTATATCCGCGTTGTTATACGAAATCACTAGTGCGCTGCGAAAACATTCAATAGCGTGATAGGTGTCTCCCTTGATTCGTAAAAAATTTCCAATCTGGTTGAACAAGATCAATTTGTTTTCGCTCTAAAAACACAAAAAAGGAATAAAAACAAAACAAAATAAAAAATAAAAAATACCTTTTGAGAAAAGCAGGGTTAAAATAACTGCATTTTATTCAACACGTCTTATTATGAATTTAAAGGGAACGCTGTTTCTTGGTATCGACTTTACGGCAAAAAGACACCGCCTGGACAGCCAATATGTCCAAAACATTAATAATTTGCTTCCATCTCTATGTAACTTGTAGCCTTAAGCGTAGAAGTGTATCGAGCAAATATTGTTTTCGATATATCGAGGTTTAAACTTTTCTAAACAAATAAAATTTTATGGAAAATAACTTTGAAGAAAATGGTTGTTGCTTTTCATTTTCCCCTTTTTTAAAATGAATTTTCCATAAATTATACACCTAGTACCCACTAGGACGCTTTAAGCTGTACTTAAGACTTAATGCTAACGAGAAGTAATTTTTAGATGGGTACTATTAACGCTTTTCTTAACGCGTCTTGGACGTCGCTTTAAAGTCAGAGTTACAAAAATGGCGAGCATAAACAATCTTTATATACTCCTTGATGTCAGTAACAGTTTGCATCTTGGTGAATGCAAAGGTCAAACAAAAATGGTTTGTATTATTAAAGATTTTAAGTCACTCGCACCCCACCACAAACTGGCATATCGGAAAAGTGGGACTCGGGATCCGGGACTTTGACCACTCGGGACCCGGGACTCGGACACGAGATGTGGGACTCGGAACCCTGAAATCTATAATATGTTAAAATACTGACCGAACTATCTTCAGCATGTTTTTGTCAGCTGTTTGCTATTATAGAGTTACAATAGAGAGTTACGATAAGGTCATTGCAGGTATTGTTTGTGGATATTATTACTATAAACATTATTTATTATGCGCAATTACATTATCTTTTATCTTTCACACCTTGGAAATGAAAGAAAGGTTCATCTGTTCAGATAGCTCTACAATAGTAAGTATTAGTAAGTAAGTATTTTGAGTTTCGGTGTATTTTTATAACAGATGGTCTTTTAAAGATTCCAGCAATGCCACCAGGTGTAAACAGTCTACCAAATTTGAACGTAAATGAAATTTACCGAAACAAGAAATTGGAAGAGGATCGTTTCCACCCTCGTCCCCAGGGTTTTTTTGCCTTCTTGATATGAGAGATGACGTCGAAAAATACCCTGGTATCGTTGACCGGATATTGAATATTATTGGCTTTTACATTTTCGCATAATTATTTACGACTTTTTTCCTTAGTCAGCCTTCTTTCAGGTCAAGATTAAAATGGCGCATTGAGCCGCGGTCCAATTATATCTGTAAACAAAAAAACTTTGTTATAAAGCTAGTTAAATTTATTAAAAACGTTTGGTTTTACTTTGTTGGAATTATGAAAATATCACTGACTAGTTTATGGTGTCGCGTTGTACATTAAAAAAAAAGATAGCGGCATAAAAAAGTAGTGTATGTGTAGCTAGCTAGCTAACAAGGCTTTTAATATGCTTAGCACGTAGTAGGTGATCAAAAACCTAATGTAGACGTGTTGATGACAGCTAGCTTATATATTTTAGCTGCAAATTTAGAGAAAAAACTTTGTTTCTTTGTTTCTCGATTAAATTCTCCCAAGGACTTGCCATATTTCTTTGAAGTCGGAACTCACAAAAATAAATCCCAAAAATACGTATATTTCTGGGGACCCTATTTGCAAAAATTTATTAAATATTACCTTAAAAATGATGAATTTATTCAAGAAAAGAGAATGTAATTATAACACTTGGGGAAGGGAAGGTGACTTTTCTTTTATGGGCCTCCTGCAACAGAATTTTACACCACGATTATGGAAGATTTTTTTATTGGCTATCTGTGAGATAGTGCGTTCAAAAAATTAGCAAATATGAAACTGGGTTGCACCAATCAAACATGGCACAAAAAATCGTTTGTTTATAGGTGTCCCTGAAAATGGTTAAAATAGGAACTCAGGAACTATGATGATAGTGAAAATATTTTGTGTCTCAATTTTTTTTTTCAAACCAGCCTAAAAACGTGTCATACCAAGTTTCAAGTCTTTATTTTATGTTTAGCAAAAAAGTATGGTTTTGAAAGAGAAGTATTTTTTATAGCCCACTTTGCTGGGCATTTTTAGCTTCATCCCTTTCGGTACATAGACTCATACTTGTTAATGTGTTCAAATTAAGGAGATATTTTAAACAAGATATTTTAAAACTTTTTAAACCTATTGTAAACAAAAATTTTTTCTAAAATTTTTAGCTCATCACAAATTTCAACATTATTGAATATCCATGAAGCAAGAACTTGAACAATTATACCAATCATAAAAGGTTTTGGTCTATATTATAAACTTCATCTCTAATTCATTTATGACCCATAACTCCACGAAAGATTTATCTTGATAACAGAGAAGTATATACTTTTCGTTTCCATCCCAAATATATATCTAAAGCAGGCTGTTATAATCTGAAGCTGTCTACATATATCTAGAAATTATTCTGCCCTTCTCTTCACTCTCTTCTTTTTTTCAATAAAATTTAGAAACGCCACAAAAATTTTTTTTCCATAAACTGGATTTGAAATCTAAACAAAGTTCAGCAAACAAAATTTCTATTCAGGAAGTACTTGCTAGCTAGCTAAACTATATTAAAGTACTATTAAAGTAACTTGCACATAAATCAGCACAACTTCTTTTCCAACCTTTAAAGACGTTTATTGCAGTTACCAAGATAATTTTTCCTGTATTTTTACTCGTGAGACAATAGCTACAATTGTCAGTACGTTTTCTGTTGCTGGAACATAAATTTTCTAACCGCCGCTATTTTTGATCGCATAAATTAACTTATTCCTTTATGACGCGTTCGCATAATCTGGCCATATATTGGCCAAAAATCACTCAACGATACCAGGGTATTTTTCGTCGTCTTCTCTCATATTAAAAAGACAAAAAACCCTAGGGACGAGGGTGAGGATCGTTCCCTACTGTTTATCATGTAGAACATAAAGACCACAACAAAGCTATGAAGGAGTTAAAATGTAAAGAGTGGGATAAAACAGGCAAAAAGTTTTTAAAGGACGCTATAATGATGGGGCTAAAACATAAAAATATTTAAACTTTAAAAATGATAAGACAAGAGGAAAATTAAGAACAATCTAAGAAAATTTTAAGGCTTCTAATTCTAAAAGCAAAGAACATTTGAGGGCTTCCTTCAAGTTGAGTGTTCTTATAAAAAAAACTGGTATATCTTTTGTTATGGTTTTGAAAGTGTCCGAATTATCAACAGACTTGAACCTTATTTTTTCATCTTTCAACTACATCGAGTTTTTATTCTTCGCATCACATTTTGTATTATACTTAACCCCAGTGACGACTATATTTTGAGCATAATGTTTCCTTTCCTCCTTTGACGATTTTTACATTTTGTTCTTTGATCTATATATTTTATCACAGCTTATAATGTGTATATTTTTTATTAGAAAAAAACGTTGTTGACTTCCGGTATTTCTTTTTGGTCTGTTTTTTACACATTTGCAAATATTGAGTCCCAAGTCCCGAATCCCGAGTCCCGACCAGGGGGTCCCGAGTCCCACTTTTTCCGAGATGCGCCACACACTACCTAGGACTTTTACTGGAAAAGATATGGAAATATGTTCAAGAAAATTGGGATCATTCCAGTACATAGCTCCTAATCAATTGTGACGCCAATGATAAATGATAGTGGTGTTTTGAAAAATTCTAATCTATATATTAATACGCCTTGTGTGTGTGTGTGTGTGTGTGCGCACAGTGAGGCCAAGGACCAAAAAAATTACCAGTAACTTTCTTACGGCTCATGGAGTGCCCCTAAAGCGTGGCGTTACGTTAAAATTTTACCATAATAGTTAGACCGTTACTTCATTGAAATCACATATAAGTTATAACTATATAACCGCGACAATGTACGATATAAATATATATACCATATGATAAAATACCTATATAGGAATACATATATAGGTATATGCTACATATGAATTAACAGGCTTAGATATTCAGACTACACGGACTGTTAAATGAAGTTCCTAGCATAAAGAAACGGAAATTGTGTTTATAAAAAAAGATGGCTGTTCATTTTTAGTATTTTCTACTCTTTCCTTCAAAATAAATCTTTAAAAAAACATTTGAAAAGAGCATGGTTATATAAATTAGTCATAGCAAGGTTTCTGTAAGGTTTGTTCATGTTTTTTTCAGTTTTCATGATATTATTGATGCGAGGCAGGTTTCTTCTTAGCCAGCACCATAAAGCCAGCCACCAATAACAACTAGCTAGCTAGGAAGTAGAATTGCTATCTAATTTATATATATGTAGACATGTTCTTTATACCTACCTAACTCTCCAATTTATGTTCCAGCAACAGAAAACGTACTGACAATTGTAGCTATTGTCTCACGAGTAAAAATACAGGAAAAATTATCTTGGTAACTGCAATAAACGTCTTTAAAGGTTGGAAAAGAAGTTGTGCTGATTTATGTGCAAGTTACTTTAATAGTACTTTAATATAGTTTAGCTAGCTAGCAAGTACTTCCTGAATAGAAATTTTGTTTGCTGAACTTTGTTTAGATTTCAAATCCAGTTTATGGAAAAAAAATTTTTGTGGCGTTCTAAATTTTATTGAAAAAAAGAAGAGAGTGAAGAGAAGGGCAGAATAATTTCTAGATATATGTAGACAGCTTCAGATTATAACAGCCTGCTTTAGATATATATTTGGGATGGAAACGAAAAGTATATACTTCTCTGTTATCAAGATAAATCTTTCGTGGAGTTATGGGTCATAAATGAATTAGAGATGAAGTTTATAATATAGACCAAAACCTTTTATGATTGGTATAATTGTTCAAGTCTTGCTTCATGGATATTCAATAATGTTGAAATTTGTGATGAGCTAAAAATTTTAGAAAAAATTTTTGTTTACAATAGGTTTAAAAAGTTTAAAAATATCTTGTTTAAAATATCTCCTTAATTTGAACACATTAACAAGTATGAGTCTATGTACCGAAAGGGATGAAGCTAAAAATGCCCAGCAAAGTGGGCTATAAAAAATACTTCTCTTTCAAAACCATACTTTTTTGCTAAACATAAAATAAAGACTTGAAACTTGGTATGACACGTTTTTAGGCTGGTTTGAAAAAAAAATTGAGACACAAAATATTTTCACTATCATCATAGTTCCTGAGTTCCTATTTTAACCATTTTCAGGGACACCTATAAACAAACGATTTTTGTGCCATGTTTGATTGGTGCAACCCAGTTTCATATTTGCTAATTTTTTGAACGCACTATCTCACAGATAGCCAATAAAAAAATCTTCCATAATCGTGGTGTAAAATTCTGTTGCAGGAGGCCCATAAAAGAAAAGTCACCTTCCTTCCCCAAGTGTTATAATTACATTCTCTTTTCTTGAATAAATTCATCATTTTTAAGGTAATATTTAATAAATTTTTGCAAATAGGGTCCCCAGAAATATACGTATTTTTGGGATTTATTTTTGTGAGTCCGACTTCAAAGAAATATGGCAAGTCCTTGGGAGAATTTAATCGAGAAACAAAGAAACAAAGTTTTTTCTCTAAATTTGCAGCTAAAATATATAAAGCTAGCTGTCATCAACACGTCTACATTAGGTTTTTGATCACCTACTACGTGCTAAGCATATTAAAAGCCTTGTTAGCTAGCTAGCTACACATACACTACTTTTTTATGCCGCTATCTTTTTTTTTAATGTACAACGCGACACCATAAACTAGTCAGTGATATTTTCATAATTCCAACAAAGTAAAACCAAACGTTTTTAATAAATTTAACTAGCTTTATAACAAAGTTTTTTTGTTTACAGATATAATTGACCGCGGCTCAATGCGCCATTTTAATCTTGACCTGAAAGAAGGCTGACTAAGGAAAAAAGTCGTAATAATTATGCGAAAATGTAAAAGCCAATAATATTTCAATATCCGGTCAACGATACCAGGGTATTTTTCGACGTCATCTCTCATATCAAGAAGGCAAAAAACCCTGGGGACGAGGGTGGAACGATCCTCTTCCAATTTCTTGTTTCCGGTAAATTTCATTTACGTCAAATTTGGTAGACTGTTTACACCTGGTGGCATTGCTGGAATCTTTAAAAGACCATCTGTTATAAAAATACACCGAAACTCAAAATACTTACTTACTAATACTTACTATTGTAGAGCTATCTGAACAGATGAACCTTTCTTTCTTCCAAGGTGTGAAAGATAAAGATAATGTAATTGCGCATAATAAATAATGTTTATAGTAATAATTATCCACAAACAATACCTGCAATGACCTTTATCGTAACTCTCTATTGTAACTCTATAATAGCAACAGCTGACAAAAACATGCTGAAGATAGTTCGGTCAGTATTTTACATATTATAGATTTCAGGGTTCCGAGTCCCACATCTCGTGTCTCGAGTCCCGGGTCCCGAGTGGTCAAAGTCCCGGATCCCGAGTCCCACTTTTCCGATATGCCAGTTTGTGGTGGGGTGCGAGTGACTTAAAATCTTTAATAATACAAACCATTTTGTTTGACCTTTGCATTCACCAAGATGCAACTGTTACTGACATCAAGAGTATATAAAGATTGTTTATGCTCGCCATTTTTGTAACTCTGACTTTAAAGCGACGTCCAAGACGCGTTAAGAAAAGCGTTAATAGTACCCATCTAAAAATTACTTCTCGTTAGCATTAAGTCTTAAGTACAGCTTAAAGCGTCCCTAGTGGGTACTAGGTGTATAATTTATGGAAAATTCATTTTAAAAAAGGGGAAAATGAAAAGCAACAACCATTTTCTTCAAAGTTATTTTCCATAAAATTTTATTTGTTTAGAAAGTTTAAACCTCGATATATCGAAAACAATATTTGCTCGATACACTTCTACGCTTAAGGCTACAAGTTACATAGAGATGGAAGCAAATTATTAATGTTTTGGACATATTGGGCTGTCCAGCGGTGTCTTTTTGCCGTAAAGTCGATACCAAGAAACAGCGTTCCCTTTAAATTCATAATAAGACGTGTTGAATAAAATGCAGTTATTTTAACCCTGCTTTTCTCAAAAGGTATTTTTTATTTTTATTTTGTTTTGTTTTTATTCCTTTTTTGTGTTTTTAGAGCGAAAACAAATTGATCTTGTTCAACCAGATTGGAAATTTTTTACGAATCAAGGGAGACACCTATCACGCTATTGAATGTTTCGCAGCGCACTAGTGATTTCGTATAACAACGCGGATATACTCCTGAATTTAGCAAGACTCTTGTTAAATTTGAATTACATAAAGGACGCCCTTTATTTAGTTGAACATTCTCTGGATCAGCAATCGGCCGAACAGAGTACATGGCTGCAACATTTTACGCTGGGAGAGATTCTCGAAAGGAATGGAGAACTCGAACGAGCCTTGTCGCACTTTCAAATGGCATTGGACGAAAACCCTGCTTTCCATCCAGCAAAAATAAACATAAAAAATTTAGGCAATGTGTCCACACCAGTGTCAGCAAATGTGTATACGTTTTGCATAATTTCAGTGTTGTGTTTCTTCATCTTGACATACGTTTATTTCACGATTATCAAAGAACCCGATGAAGAAAATAACAACAAAGACAGAAGGTCTTTTATATTTAAAAACACTTGAAATGTTTATGTATTTAGATTTTTTTGCATTTTTTTCCCTCTTTCTTTTTGCTTTTTTTTAATTGCGAGTCTTCAAACAGCATATGTTGTATATTTATAGAAAAACTTAGATTGTAAAAAAGATTTTTAGCATGCATTTATACTTTGTTTGTTTCACGGTTTTTATGTATTTATATATTCAATTCATTTTTTCATTTTGGATAATGTTTTTCACTAAAGAAGTAGGCCAAATCAAACCCGTTATTGCTTTTTGCGGAGCTAAGCGAAGCGAGCGTAGCCCATTTGGCATTTAAGCGCGTATTATTTTTTGCAGAGCTAAGCGAAGCGAGCTGAGCGCAGCGGAACCCATTTGGCATTTAAGCGCGTATTAGTTTTTTCTATTTTCTACTATACAGCGGGAGAAAATCAAATTTTTAAAAATTTTTTGACGAAAGTGTCACTTTTTTCACTCGAAAAGTCAAATTCCCTCGGTCTCTGTTATCCCAAAAATTTTCCTGCTTACTCTACGCTCTGGGAACGAGGTCGCTATTTTTAAGAACACTGTCTCGTTCGAAAATATCATTCGAATAAACTGAAAAAACAAAACAAACTTAAAATGTTTTTGCGTTGTTCATATGTGAGTTGCGTAAAGTTAAGTTTGTGTTAGTTAAGTAACAACAACAGCTTATGCAATACGTCACAAAGAACAAAGAATGATTGGAATTATATAGCATCATTTCAAAATGAATGTCAGATAAGGTTAGTAGTTTGAATAAAGTTTGATTAATCTTTGCACAGAGGAAATGTTAGCTAAAATTTTCTACTTAAGACACAAGCCAGGAAAGATAGCTAGCTAGCTTTATAATTTGGTCTACAGCTTTTTGTAATTTCTGATAAGTATGGATTAGCTAGATAAATGAATTGAGATTTTTAACGATTTTCTTTCGACTTTTGTGATACAAATAAACAGTGAAGATAAAAAAATCATCTTAACACATAAAGCGTATTGGCGTGAACGTTTTCTATAAACGAATGGTCCAACCCTACTTTTCCTTTCTTTGTATCTATTTTACAGATTGCGCAACCTGAACAAAACGTTAGCCGTTGTTTTTGGAAAGAATAGTCCTAGCAAAATTTTTAAACTGCAACATCAGTTGTTAGGAGGAGAGGAATTTTAAATTTGTTATTGTAAACACGTCCTTTTTGTATGTTTATTCAGTTTCTCATAATTTAACTCGGAGAATAAAATATTCAAACTGTGAAAAATAATGATGTTGTTTTTACTGTTTGTACAACAAGAAAAAAGCTCTTGAAAAACAATGTTTTCCGTTACGTTATGCTTTGGTTCGATTCATCGATGATGTTTTGTTCGATTCATCACATTTGAAGACACTGCAATGCAGGCCAATAGCCAGAATGCTCTATGAGAGTACACATAACATTGCTCAGTTAACCTTTATTTCTGCTTTGTATGAAAATGTTTTCAAGGTTTTTTACTAAGCGCGTATTCAGATTTTTTGATTCTAGTTTTCTAGTTTTTCTAGATTTTTTGTTAAACAAACAGAAAAACCCCGGAAACGGAAAAGTGCGTTTAATTACAGAAACCTATAAGATAATCTATGCTGCAAAGTGTTTGCTGTTTATACGCTCTGAAAACAAATGCATATTATAAATATCTTTTCCCATTTTTTCGCAATCTAATAGTGGCTTGTGCCGCGCCAGCACGCATATATCAAAAAGTAAAAAAGAAGCTCTGGGGATGAGATTGCATTTTACTCGAGTAACCTTTTTTAAGATCTTATTTAAACTGTCTATTGGAGCAGATAAAAGTTCTCTCCATATTTGTCATGGAGAGTAGTATATGGGGGTCATTATAAACAGGATTTTCCAAAAACCACGGTCAAACTCTCATAAAAAATATCATACAGAATTTCACTTGTGACGTCACAACTTTTCGTCACGCCCCATTGCACAAAATACCGCTAATAATCAGCAAAAAATCATGCGCTTGCAGCCGGAATAGGTCAGGCCGGTCTCCGGAACGCTTCAAAACGGCTCCGTGTCAAATCCAAGAAACATGAAGGCATCAGGCTACTTGCCGAAAGTAAACTGAACTCTATCGTCGACCTGATCAGCAAGGCAATGGAAAACGGCGTGATCAGTGACTATGAGTATAGCCTGATTAGCCGTGAAAAGGAATGGTATATGCTGCTAAAAGAACAGATGCGGTAGCGGTTTAATAGGATCGTGAATAGCATCAAGGAACAAGAGCGGGCCCAGCTAGTTGCAAGGGGGAGACAGGAGGGTAGGGATGACGTTTTAAAAAAACGTCAATCTGTACAATATGCCAGCGGTATCTAGATTCCCCACCTGAGTATAAGCCTTAATTTTGTACATTTTATAGGTCTCGTAGGCCTATAAAATATATGGTTTTTTAATCCTCACTCAGCAACCATTCATTTTTAAAATCCTTGTACCGGCATTCCACAATATGTGCCTGAGGATGATGGTTTTTGCCCTGCACATACACCGATGATAGTGCCAGAATGGCACTGGCTTGGCATGGCTCATTATAGGGTACCGGCATACCGTGGAATTTAGTCGTGATCGCATCCTTGTAGTATTTGAGTTTGGCGTTGATGTAGCGGTCCTTTTTGACCGGCTCCGTCGTCAATTGCTCCGAGATCAATTCTTCGATTTTGTTCCAGATCTGACGATACTTCGCAACCCAATCAGGGTACTCCTCGAAATCAAAGCTCATTGCTGGTACTGCATTGGCGTTATATCGGCTTACCCCATGCGGGGACCAGATTTTAGGTGTCTTTACCCTGAGAGCTACCACGAGGTCTTGTGTATGATACCCTACTATGTACCGATTATCCTTACCTCCATTGGCGGGTACCGGATCTGACACTGTCAGGCAGTCCACGTTGATATCATTTATGTCTGTAAAGGTAGTCGCAAATGAGTAGAATAATTTGGGGTTGACGATTTCATTCTCAAATATCATCTTGTTTTATTGTAATTTTAAACGACTTCAGAGGATTGCATGTCCTTCAGGAAGACCTCTTTACACATACTCAAATATTAACGGCTCCTTTTCAACAGCCCTGTTACACATGTCTTGCGTTTTGAATCTGTCCGGCACCTGTTTGATCGTAAGGGGACTCTTTTCAACAACCTCATTACACATGTCCTGAGTCTTGAACCTGTCCGGCACACAGTAGAGCATGTATGGATCTTTTTCAACGGCTTTGTTACACATATCTCGCGTCTTGAACCTATCCGGCACATGCCTCAGTAGCCAGGGCTCTTTTTCAACGGCCTTGTTACACATGTCTTGCGTCTTGAAACAAATCATTTATTATAAGATTTCAACAGGGTCAGAAGATTACGGAGATTAATCTTACGGCAAGACTGCTGTAAGATTAACATAGGATTAACCCCACAATTTTTCAAGGTCTGCTTTTTCATCCTCTGAAAAGCACCAATCGATGACCCTGTCAGGATGCCAGGCTACCGGAGCTAGCTCCTCCTTAATTCCGGCCTTTTCGGCTTTCCTCCGGCGATAGGCAGAGAGCAGTTCAGGCCTAGTGCTCATGATACTAGACATGTCCCGGGTGACAAACCAGTCCGGCACATATTCGAGCATCAAGGGATACTTTTCAACAGCCTCGTTACACATGCCTTGGGTCTTGAATTGATCTGGTACATACCCTAACAGGTAGGGATTATCCTCAACAGCCCAGTTGCACATATCCTGTGTTCTAAAACGATCTGGTATATGTAGGAAAGCTAAAGAACATGGAAAAATATTGAAGACCTTGTTGCACATCTCCTGCGTCTTTAACCGATCCGGCACACATCCGAACATGAGGGGATGCTTTTCAACAGCCTTGTTGCACATATCCTGCATTTTGAACTGGTCCGGCACATAATCCAATAGGCAGGAATACTCCTCAACAGCTTTGTTGCACATGTCCTGCGTCTTGAACCTGTAGGACACATATTTGAGCATCAAGGGCTCCTCCTCAACAGCCTCGTTGCACATGTCTTGTGTCTTGAATTTATCCGGTACATGCTCCAGTAGCCAGGGATCCTCCTCAACAGCCTCATTACACATGTCTTGCGTCTTGAATTGATCCGGCACATACTTGAACGCCCGGGGATGCTTTTCAACAAAAAAATTACACATGTCCTGTGTTTTGAACCTATCCGGTACATAATTGAACATCCAGGGATCTTTTTCAACGACCTTGTTGCACATCTCCTGCGTCTTTAACCGATCCGGTACACGGTTAAAGACATCGGGATACTCACCAACAGCCTTTATCCACCTATCCTGACTTGCAATATCATTCTCCAACATATCAACTAATTCAGCCTTGCGTAGTCTATAATACCCGGTTAAACCACGACTTTTTGCGATATCTCGTAACTGTTTCACAGTGTGTGTGTTCATTCTCTTTATTATATACAGATTTCGGATTTCTTGTGAAGTGGTCAAAAAAGTTGAGCAAGTTGGGAATTTCCCCTACTCCATTTGCGCATGCTTTTTTTGTCACGTGTTGCTGCGCATGATTTTTTGCTGATTATTAGCGGTATTTTGTGCAATGGGGCGTGACGAAAAGTTGTGACGTCACAAGTGAAGTTCTGTATGATATTTTTTATGAGAGTTTGACCGTGGTTTTTGGAAAATCCTGTTTATAATGACCCCCATATACTACTCTCCATGACAAATATGGAGAGAACTTTTATCTGCTCCAATAGACAGTTTAAATAAGATCTTAAAAAAGGTTACTCGAGTAAAATGCAATCTCATCCCCAGAGCTTCTTTTTTACTTTTTGATATATGCGTGCTGGCGCGGCACAAGCCACTATTAGATTGCGAAAAAATGGGAAAAGATATTTATAATATGCATTTGTTTTCAGAGCGTATAAACAGCAAACACTTTGCAGCATAGATTATCTTATAGGTTTCTGTAATTAAACGCACTTTTCCGTTTCCGGGGTTTTTCTGTTTGTTTAACAAAAAATCTAGAAAAACTAGAAAACTAGAATCAAAAAATCTGAATACGCGCTTAGTAAAAAACCTTGAAAACATTTTCATACAAAGCAGAAATAAAGGTTAACTGAGCAATGTTATGTGTACTCTCATAGAGCATTCTGGCTATTGGCCTGCATTGCAGTGTCTTCAAATGTGATGAATCGAACAAAACATCATCGATGAATCGAACCAAAGCATAACGTAACGGAAAACATTGTTTTTCAAGAGCTTTTTTCTTGTTGTACAAACAGTAAAAACAACATCATTATTTTTCACAGTTTGAATATTTTATTCTCCGAGTTAAATTATGAAGAAACTGAATAAACATACAAAAAGGACGTGTTTACAATAACAAATTTAAAATTCCTCTCCTCCTAACAACTGATGTTGCAGTTTAAAAATTTTGCTAGGACTATTCTTTCCAAAAACAACGGCTAACGTTTTGTTCAGGTTGCGCAATCTGTAAAATAGATACAAAGAAAGGAAAAGTAGGGTTGGACCATTCGTTTATAGAAAACGTTCACGCCAATACGCTTTATGTGTTAAGATGATTTTTTTTATCTTCACTGTTTATTTGTATCACAAAAGTCGAAAGAAAATCGTTAAAAATCTCAATTCATTTATCTAGCTAATCCATACTTATCAGAAATTACAAAAAGCTGTAGACCAAATTATAAAGCTAGCTAGCTATCTTTCCTGGCTTGTGTCTTAAGTAGAAAATTTTAGCTAACATTTCCTCTGTGCAAAGATTAATCAAACTTTATTCAAACTACTAACCTTATCTGACATTCATTTTGAAATGATGCTATATAATTCCAATCATTCTTTGTTCTTTGTGACGTATTGCATAAGCTGTTGTTGTTACTTAACTAACACAAACTTAACTTTACGCAACTCACATATGAACAACGCAAAAACATTTTAAGTTTGTTTTGTTTTTTCAGTTTATTCGAATGATATTTTCGAACGAGACAGTGTTCTTAAAAATAGCGACCTCGTTCCCAGAGCGTAGAGTAAGCAGGAAAATTTTTGGGATAACAGAGACCGAGGGAATTTGACTTTTCGAGTGAAAAAAGTGACACTTTCGTCAAAAAATTTTTAAAAATTTGATTTTCTCCCGCTGTATAGTAGAAAATAGAAAAAACTAATACGCGCTTAAATGCCAAATGGGTTCCGCTGCGCTCAGCTCGCTTCGCTTAGCTCTGCAAAAATAATACGCGCTTAAATGCCAAATGGGCTACGCTCGCTTCGCTTAGCTCCGCAAAAAGCAATAACGGGTTTGATTTGGCCTACTTCTTTAGTGAAAAACATTATCCAAAATGAAAAAATGAATTGAATATATAAATACATAAAAACCGTGAAACAAACAAAGTATAAATGCATGCTAAAAATCTTTTTTACAATCTAAGTTTTTCTATAAATATACAACATATGCTGTTTGAAGACTCGCAATTAAAAAAAAGCAAAAAGAAAGAGGGAAAAAAATGCAAAAAAATCTAAATACATAAACATTTCAAGTGTTTTTAAATATAAAAGACCTTCTGTCTTTGTTGTTATTTTCTTCATCGGGTTCTTTGATAATCGTGAAATAAACGTATGTCAAGATGAAGAAACACAACACTGAAATTATGCAAAACGTATACACATTTGCTGACACTGGTGTGGACACATTGCCTAAATTTTTTATGTTTATTTTTGCTGGATGGAAAGCAGGGTTTTCGTCCAATGCCATTTGAAAGTGCGACAAGGCTCGTTCGAGTTCTCCATTCCTTTCGAGAATCTCTCCCAGCGTAAAATGTTGCAGCCATGTACTCTGTTCGGCCGATTGCTGATCCAGAGAATGTTCAACTAAATAAAGGGCGTCCTTTATGTAATTCAAATTTAACAAGAGTCTTGCTAAATTCAGGAGTATATCCGCGTTGTTATACGAAATCACTAGTGCGCTGCGAAAACATTCAATAGCGTGATAGGTGTCTCCCTTGATTCGTAAAAAATTTCCAATCTGGTTGAACAAGATCAATTTGTTTTCGCTCTAAAAACACAAAAAAGGAATAAAACAAAACAAAATAAAAAATAAAAAATACCTTTTGAGAAAAGCAGGGTTAAAATAACTGCATTTTATTCAACACGTCTTATTATGAATTTAAAGGGAACGCTGTTTCTTGGTATCGACTTTACGGCAAAAAGACACCGCTGGACAGCCCAATATGTCCAAAACATTAATAATTTGCTTCCATCTCTATGTAACTTGTAGCCTTAAGCGTAGAAGTGTATCGAGCAAATATTGTTTTCGATATATCGAGGTTTAAACTTTCTAAACAAATAAAATTTTATGGAAAATAACTTTGAAGAAAATGGTTGTTGCTTTTCATTTTCCCCTTTTTTAAAATGAATTTTCCATAAATTATACACCTAGTACCCACTAGGACGCTTTAAGCTGTACTTAAGACTTAATGCTAACGAGAAGTAATTTTTAGATGGGTACTATTAACGCTTTTCTTAACGCGTCTTGGACGTCGCTTTAAAGTCAGAGTTACAAAAATGGCGAGCATAAACAATCTTTATATACTCTTGATGTCAGTAACAGTTGCATCTTGGTGAATGCAAAGGTCAAACAAAATGGTTTGTATTATTAAAGATTTTAAGTCACTCGCACCCCACCACAAACTGGCATATCGGAAAAGTGGGACTCGGGATCCGGGACTTTGACCACTCGGGACCCGGGACTCGGGACACGAGATGTGGGACTCGGAACCCTGAAATCTATAATATGTAAAATACTGACCGAACTATCTTCAGCATGTTTTTGTCAGCTGTTGCTATTATAGAGTTACAATAGAGAGTTACGATAAAGGTCATTGCAGGTATTGTTTGTGGATAATTATTACTATAAACATTATTTATTATGCGCAATTACATTATCTTTATCTTTCACACCTTGGAAGAAAGAAAGGTTCATCTGTTCAGATAGCTCTACAATAGTAAGTATTAGTAAGTAAGTATTTTGAGTTTCGGTGTATTTTTATAACAGATGGTCTTTTAAAGATTCCAGCAATGCCACCAGGTGTAAACAGTCTACCAAATTTGACGTAAATGAAATTTACCGGAAACAAGAAATTGGAAGAGGATCGTTCCACCCTCGTCCCCAGGGCTTTTTGCCTTCTTGATATGAGAGATGACGTCGAAAAATACCCTGGTATCGTTGACCGGATATTGAAATATTATTGGCTTTTACATTTTCGCATAATTATTACGACTTTTTTCCTTAGTCAGCCTTCTTTCAGGTCAAGATTAAAATGGCGCATTGAGCCGCGGTCAATTATATCTGTAAACAAAAAAACTTTGTTATAAAGCTAGTTAAATTTATTAAAAACGTTTGGGTTTACTTTGTTGGAATTATGAAAATATCACTGACTAGTTTATGGTGTCGCGTTGTACATTAAAAAAAAAGATAGCGGCATAAAAAAGTAGTGTATGTGTAGCTAGCTAGCTAACAAGGCTTTTAATATGCTTAGCACGTAGTAGGTGATCAAAAACCTAATGTAGACGTGTTGATGACAGCTAGCTTTATATATTTTAGCTGCAAATTTAGAGAAAAAACTTTGTTTCTTTGTTTCTCGATTAAATTCTCCCAAGGACTTGCCATATTTCTTTGAAGTCGGACTCACAAAAATAAATCCCAAAAATACGTATATTTCTGGGGACCCTATTTGCAAAAATTTATTAAATATTACCTTAAAAATGATGAATTTATTCAAGAAAAGAGAATGTAATTATAACACTTGGGGAAGGAAGGTGACTTTTCTTTTATGGGCCTCCTGCAACAGAATTTTACACCACGATTATGGAAGATTTTTTTATTGGCTATCTGTGAGATAGTGCGTTCAAAAAATTAGCAAATATGAAACTGGGTTGCACCAATCAAACATGGCACAAAAATCGTTTGTTTATAGGTGTCCCTGAAAATGGTTAAAATAGGAACTCAGGAACTATGATGATAGTGAAAATATTTTGTGTCTCAATTTTTTTTTCAAACCAGCCTAAAAACGTGTCATACCAAGTTTCAAGTCTTTATTTTATGTTTAGCAAAAAGTATGGTTTTGAAAGAGAAGTATTTTTTATAGCCCACTTTGCTGGGCATTTTTAGCTTCATCCCTTTCGGTACATAGACTCATACTTGTTAATGTGTTCAAATTAAGGAGATATTTTAAACAAGATATTTTAAACTTTTTAAACCTATTGTAAACAAAAAATTTTTCTAAAATTTTTAGCTCATCACAAATTTCAACATTATTGAATATCCATGAAGCAAGACTTGAACAATTATACCAATCATAAAAGGTTTTGGTCTATATTATAAACTTCATCTCTAATTCATTTATGACCCATAACTCCACGAAAGATTTATCTTGATAACAGAGAAGTATATACTTTTCGTTTCCATCCCAAATATATATCTAAAGCAGGCTGTTATAATCTGAAGCTGTCTACATATATCTAGAAATTATTCTGCCCTTCTCTTCACTCTCTTCTTTTTTTCAATAAAATTTAGAACGCCACAAAAAATTTTTTTTCCATAAACTGGATTTGAAATCTAAACAAAGTTCAGCAAACAAAATTTCTATTCAGGAAGTACTTGCTAGCTAGCTAAACTATATTAAAGTACTATTAAAGTAACTTGCACATAAATCAGCACAACTTCTTTTCCAACCTTTAAAGACGTTTATTGCAGTTACCAAGATAATTTTTCCTGTATTTTTACTCGTGAGACAATAGCTACAATTGTCAGTACGTTTTCTGTTGCTGGAACATAAATTTTCTAACCGCCGCTATTTTTTGATCGCATAAATTAACTTATTCCTTATGACGCGTTCGCATAATCTGGCCATATATTGGCCAAAAATCACTCAACGATACCAGGGTATTTTTCGTCGTCTTCTCTCATATTAAAAAGACAAAAACCCTAGGGACGAGGGTGAGGATCGTTCCCTACTGTTTATCATGTAGAACATAAAGACCACAACAAAGCTATGAAGGAGTTAAAATGTAAAGAGTGGGATAAAACAGGCAAAAAGTTTTTAAAGGACGCTATAATGATGGGGCTAAAACATAAAAAATATTTAAACTTTAAAAATGATAAGACAAGAGGAAAATTAAGAACAATCTAAGAAAATTTTAAGGCTTCTAATTCTAAAAGCAAAGAACATTTGAGGGCTTCCTTCAAGTTGAGTGTTCTTATAAAAAAACTGGTATATCTTTTGTTATGGTTTTGAAAGTGTCCGAATTATCAACAGACTTGAACCTTATTTTTTTCATCTTTCACTACATCGAGTTTTTATTCTTCGCATCACATTTTGTATTATACTTAACCCCAGTGACGACTATATTTTTGAGCATAATGTTTCCTTTCCTCCTTTGACGATTTTTTACATTTTGTTCTTTGATCTATATATTTTATCACAGCTTATAATGTGTATATTTTTTATTAGAAAAAAACGTTGTTGACTTCCGGTATTTCTTTTGGTCTGTTTTTTACACATTTGCAAATATTGAGTCCCAAGTCCCGAATCCCGAGTCCCGACCAGGGGTCCCGAGTCCCACTTTTCCGAGATGCGCCACACACTACCTAGGACTTTTACTGGAAAAGATATGGAAATATGTTCAAGAAAATTGGGATCATTCCAGTACATAGCTCCTAATCAATTGTGACGCCAATGATAAATGATAGTGGTGTTTTGAAAAATTCTAATCTATATATTAATACGCCTTGTGTGTGTGTGTGTGTGTGTGCGCACAGTGAGGCCAAGGACCAAAAAAATTACCAGTAACTTTCTTACGGCTCATGGAGTGCCCCTAAAGCGTGGCGTTACGTTAAAATTTTACCATAATAGTTAGACCGTTACTTCATTGAAATCACATATAAGTTATAACTATATAACCGCGACAATGTACGATATAAATATATATACCATATGATAAAATACCTATATAGGAATACATATATAGGTATATGCTACATATGAATTAACAGGCTTAGATATTCAGACTACACGGACTGTTAAATGAAGTTCCTAGCATAAAGAAACGGAAATTGTGTTTATAAAAAAGATGGCTGTTCATTTTTAGTATTTTCTACTCTTTCCTTCAAAATAAATCTTTAAAAAAACATTTGAAAAAGAGCATGGTTATATAAATTAGTCATAGCAAGGTTTCTGTAAGGTTTGTTCATGTTTTTTTCAGTTTTCATGATATTATTGATGCGAGGCAGGTTTCTTCTTAGCCAGCACCATAAAGCCAGCCACCAATAACAACTAGCTAGCTAGGAAGTAGAATTGCTATCTAATTTATATATATGTAGACATGTTCTTTATACCTACCTAACTCTCCAGTTTATATTTACCTGACCAGCTATTACCTGCTGTAGCTAGCTAATGTTAACTTTAAACTAAAGCTCCCCAGTACCTAGCTAACCTGTGAGTTTTATGTTGCTATTACATGTAGCTAGCTATCTTAGTGGTCTTTCCTAGGAATATGGCTGTGAGTTATTTAACTAGACCATTTGAGCTTAAATTGGAAGATATAACAAGCCACAACACCTTTTAAGAAAGTATTATATAATATTTAAGGATAGTTCAAGGAACTTTTTTATGCAAATATATATAAATGTATTTTTCACATTTTGTGTAATTAAACTTACATCGATTTCATGCAATATGACCAAAGGATTTCTATTTAACACATAGTAAGTCTGGTAGCTTAAGTGTGGTGATTCTTGTTGTTCTAGATGTTCTGACTCAAATGTTTTTGTTTATGACATTACGTGATATTTAAGAAAAGTTTAAACTTTTTTGAGGGAGTACTACATGTTAACACCGAAAAAACCTTTTTTTTATTCTTATTTTACAGAGGTTTTTGACATTATGGGGAAAATTTACGTAGCTTTTTCACATTTTTTGATTTTGTTACAGTATTTACATGGGTTTTTGATTATTTATTTAATTATTTTATTATATTTTTTTTTGGACAGGGGAAGGATTTACATGTTTTTTTACATTTAGGGTAAAAAAATGTACAGGGAAGGCTGGGGTGACTTTCCATAGTGTATATAATATACACTAACTGTTGTTGTTTTTTTGGAAATTTTGTGTTAACTGTTGTGGCAAAAGGATCATGCAATATACCGAAAGAACTAATTTTTGTGGAATTTGACTTAACACCTTGCAAGCCATTCGTGTTTTTATATTAAAATGAGAAATTCAACTCTGACATTATATGCAAAAAATGAAATTCCCACAAAATCCATCAAACGTTATTAACCCTGAAAAATTTAAACATTTTCCTGATTCTTTTTTTGGTTTGCAAAGTTCCTTTCCTGCAAAAATTTCTGAAAATAAAGTATATACAGAAATTACTTATTTTTAAAATGTATATAAATTTAATTTGTTCCAAATTGTGGTTTTGACATTTTCATGTATATAAGAGTTTGTGGGCAAAGACATAATCAGCATGCTGAAAGAACTGACTTTTGTTGATTTAGAATTACATTTTCTTTACATTTAGTGTAAACTTTTGTGCCTACGGCCATATTTAATCACCAAAAGAGCTACTTTGTTGATTTCGTTTTTATACTCTTTGCAAGCTATTTTTTTCTTCTTTTTGACATTTTGGATTAACTTATTGTTGTAAAAGGCATATACAATATGCATATTAAAATAATGGAATTTTGCAAATTTATGTTTTACCGCTCAATTTTCACATTTTATATTAACTTCTTTGGGACAGGATGGTATGAAATAGACCAAAATATACCTGATCTTAGTTGTTTTTAATTTACAGGCTGTGGCTTGTGAAACTTTAAGGTGAACATTTTGTGGAAGACGATGACATGACATATACTGATAGAACTGATTTTTGTTGTTTTAGATGTTATAACGTTTTGACATTTCATGTTAATTTTGTGAGGAAGGACCATACACAGAAGAATAATTAGATTTTACACCTTGCAAGCTGTGTTTTTCTATATTTTGTACAAATTCTTACCAAAGAGGACTGTGTGCAACATACCAAAATGACTGATCCTTCCTGATTTAAATTTGATGCGTTCCAAATCGTAGTTTTTTGAAATTGTGTGTAAGATTTAATGGGTAAGGACAACATACAAAATGTCAAAAGAACTGATTTTTGTTGAATCAGAAGTACTCCCTATAACCATCCTTTTTTTTACACTTTGTGAAGCTTTTGTGGGGAAAGAGTATATGCAATATCATTGAAACAACTGATTTTTGTTGGAAACTGTTTTTCTTTGGCATTTTGGATTAAAATATTGTTTTAGAGGGCATATGCAATAGATATACCAAAATAATTAAATTTTGAAAACTTTAACTTGTCGTTACCCTCTCATCTTTTACATTTTGATTAAACTTTTGTGGCAGACTGTTGGTATGCAATAGACCAAAATAAGAGAATTTAGTATTATTTAGAATTTGTATTTTGTGTTGCAAATTTGGTGCAAACTGTTTTTTTTTTTGCGTTTCAAATTTGACTTTCGTGAGGAAGGACCATATGCAAGACAAAAAACATTTTGACCAATTAGTTTTACACCATACCAGCTGTTATTTTTTATATAAACTTTTGTAACAGACTAATGTATGAGATTTGAAATTTAATTGAAGATTTTTTTAATTTAGGGCTTACAAACCGTTCTTTTTGAAATTTTGTGTAATTGGTGAAAAAGGACCGTATGCAATATATCGAAAAATGTTTATAATTTATCCTTGCAAACCATTTTTTACATTTGAGATAAAATTTTATGTTAGATGCACTATGCAATATTTGAAGTGTTGTTAACTGTTTATTCTTCACATTTTGTGTCAACCTTTGGCAGGGTGGATTGTGCCAATAATATAACCGATTTTGATGGAGATTTGTGTTTGACATATTGCTAACTGTGGTTGATAAGAAATTAGTGATCAGCTTTTTTTTGTTTCACACATAATGAAATATGTTACAATATACATTTTCAGTGATTTGAATTTTATGGGTGGGATGTATTTTGAGATGATTTGGTCAGTGTTTTTCTGAATAATTTTCGCATTGTAAGAGGAAGTAATTTTAGTAGCTTTATTGTTTAAATGTCACAAATATACTGCAGTTGTTAGACAGCTTCAATTTTGTTAGCCACTTAAATAATAATGCAGGTTGTAAGATTCACACTGCTATTTTGTTTGTTTTTTACATGCATTCAATGAGAGATACAGTGGATTCTTCCAATGTTTACCCATTATGAGGTTAGCTTAAAGCTTATTTGTTCTTCTATATTTCCTATTTTTGTGTTCTGGGACCGAGGTTGCTTATTTTTATAAAAAATCTATCGCATTCGAATATGAATAATTCGAATCTAAAATGTGAAAAACAAAACTGTTGTTGTCGAGCGAGTATAAAAAGTTTATGTTGTTATGTTGTCAGAAATATTTTTTATAAAGAAGAAAAACGTACGATGATATACGTCACAAAGAGAACTGATTGGAAATGTATCAGACAATTGTAGCTAGCTATACATTTTCAATTTGTTTACTTTGGGATAAAGCGAAGTTTAGTAATCGAAGTCAAAAACTGATTGGACTTTTATCCAGATAACGCTAGCTAGCGACCTACTGAGAAAGCGAAAGAAAAGCAGGTGTGTTGTTTAGATTATCTGGTAGAGAAATGAATTTAGGTGTATAACGATTTTTAAGCCGTTTTAACTTTCAGAGCTAAACTTTTCCTTAACTATGAAGTTAAATATGTTGTGTCTTGAGCCGAAAATATTTTCTTTAAGCACTTTTTTTGTAAGAATATACTCTGAACAATGGGTCAGAAGTTAAGAATATCCTAAGAATATGTCCAACCTCGATTGTTTGTTTTAAATATAAAAAGAATTTGCCAATAGCTATAGCAACTTATAACAAGCTTTATTTTATTAAGGCATTATATATTTTCAGGCCATAATGAGGATAGTATTTGTCAAAAAAGTTAAGAACATTTAGGCTGAAACGAAAAAAACACTATTCTGATAAAGAACAGCGTGTATATCCTGAAAAGAATTTATATAAACTGTATAAAGTAATTTTTTTAACCCTACAAAGTGGGTAATTCAGTGTTGATGTCGTTATCATAAACATAAAAAAATGTAAACAAACTTAAATCAATGTTTACATCTGTTACGTTACGATCGTTTAAAACATGTTTGAAATATATTCGATTCTTAAATTCGAAAACACTACATTTTTATCATGCACAGCACGTTTCAAAGTAATTGATTTTCTTGATTTAGAGTTTGGGTCTGTAAGGCAAACTGTTCTTTTAATATTTTAGATTGAAATGTTACGGCAGATATATAATATACCGAAATGATTCAAGTTCTTATATTTCTCTTTTATGTGTTGTTAAGGATACTGTAATGGTATAAATATAATTTTCTCCAAAATATGTGGAGTTTGATATTCTCTACCATAATATAAATATTTAATGAGTTGTCGGGTAGTTCGCTTAATACCTTCTGCACATCTTTGAATAGGCTATTGTTGTAAAGGTCAGGTTGCGAAAAACTCTTTTACGAGAAATTTTAGATGTTCGTTTTTCACGATGTATACTTAAAATGTCCGAAACTCCCCTCCACGATGGAGAAACTGAACAAAACTTTGCACACGTGCTCATCGATACCTGCTGCAAATGACTTTGTAACATTTTATGTATATTTTGATTATTTAAAGAAAAAGACAGGTTAAAACACAAAAGAGCGAGCAAAAATTCATTTTTTTCACAAATTTTTAAATAAAAAACGAACGACGCGCTTTTTCGAAAAAATGTGACAAAGCATTGTTTGCTATGGTAATGCTAAAGTGATTGATAAATATGACGAAAAAAAATAAATAAAACGGAGGGGAGTTTCGGACGTTTAGTGAAAAACAAGATGTGGATTTATGGCTACCTGGAAAAAAAATTAAATTTCATATTTATATTATCCTATAGACAATTTAATTTGCTTTTATATTCAATAAATAATTTTGAAGAAAAAAAACATAATTTTTGAGAATACTGAATATACTGAATTGTGTCTATACCCTTACAGTATCCTTAACTATTGATTTCTTATATTTTGAGTATTTTTGGAAGGGTTTGCCTGTATGCAATAGACTGAATAGCTGATTTGGTATGATGCATTAAAAACTGTACTGTGAAAATATTTTGTAATAACCTTTTTGTATGACTTAACGAAATATGTTGGATTTTTTAATGTCCGATATACTATTTTCCCTGGTGTATTTCTGGAATTGCAAACCAAGTATATAGTTTTAGCACATTTAGCTTTCTAGCTTTTTACATAACGGTTGTTAGACACCTTCATTTTTGTTTTATTTATTTTTTTATTTTTTTGTTGCACCTGCTTAGGCGCGGGGCAAACGAACGCAACATTTGATCCAACATCATCCAAACATTTGTTGTTGCAACAATGTTGTGGATCGTTTGCCCACTCACACGCAACATGTTGCAATGATGTTGGACCGATGTTGGATGATGTTGCGAGCTCACCCCAACATTTTTGAACCTCAATCAAAAATGTTGCGCTACTTCATCCAACATTTTCTTTGTTTAAATTAATCCTTGCTATTGTTTAAATTTTCACACCACTTGTTTTTAAAAAAATGTCTGAGAAATCATACATCAAGAACATGAAAAAGGATTATGAGAGCACTTTTGTTTTTAAAAAAAGACATTGCAGCAGAAACGCCGGATTTTAAAAAAAGTAAAAAAGAGAATAATAAAAGTTTGGACAGATGAAGAGACAGGGATATTGATCGAATTATACGAAGAAAGACCGTGTTTATGGAAGATTATAAAAATCGAGACAAGAGAGATGTTGCTATAAAAGAAATAGCAGAGCATATCGGTGCTTCTGTTAGTGCTATTAAAGCGAAGATTACTAGTCCTGAGAGCGCAGTTAGGTCGAGAAATGAACAAAATTATAAAAATTTCTCATTTTAATAAAAATGTTGCATGTTTTATCTGTTGTGGGCAAACGATATGCAACATTTGATCGCAAACATCGTGCAACATCGTCCAACATTTGTTGGTGATGTTGGATTCAAATGTTGCGTTCGTTTGCCCCCGCGCTTTACATGGATTCCATGGAGAGATTCACTTGATATCTTCCACGGGAATTCGGCTAGTCCTATATTATAATACCGCCTTGTGTGAGTGACCTATGTAGTCCACGACACGCAAATCACGGGTCATTTTCTTATGACGTGGCGTTACGCCTAAAATTTACTAAGTTATAAGTTAGAGTTGTTACTTCCATAGAATCACATGTAACGTTGTAACTATACTAACCGCAGCTAATTACGATATAAATAATATACCCCCTATGCAAAAAATCTATATGGGCATACATATATATAGGTATCGCTACATATGAATTAAAGTATTAGATATTCACAAAGCAACACGGACTGTTAAATGAAGTTCCTAGCATAACGAAACGGAAATTGTGTTTACAAAAAGGATGGCTGTTCTTTTTAGTATTCTCTACTCTTTCCTTCAAAATAAAATCTTTAAAAAAACATTTGAAGAAAAGCATGGTTATATAAATTAATCATAGCCAGGTTTCTGTAAGGTTTGTTCATGTTTTCAGTTTTCATGATATTATTGATGCGAGGACATGTTTGTTTAGCTAGCATCATAAAGCCAACAACCAACAACAACTAGCTAGCTAGCTAGGAATTTATATATATGTAGCCATGTTTTTTCATACCTAGCTAAGTCTCCAGTTTATATTTAACTGACCAGCTATTAGCTGCTGTAGCTTGCTAATGTTAGCTTTAAACTAAAGATTCCAAAGTACCTAGCTAACCTGTGAGTTTTATGCTGCTTTTAACATGTAGCTAGCTACTGTAGTTATCTTAGTGGTCTTTGGTAGGAATATGGCTGTAACTTATTTGACTTGACCTTTTAAGATTAAACTAGTCATAAAGGCCTGTGGAAAATCCACTTAGCAGAAGGAAGGACAATGGAAAGATCTGTCATATTCATTTTATTGACGTTCAGCAAATATTTTAGTATATTGCACACTACCCTTTACCAAAAAATAAATCTGAAAATGTCAAAAAGTACGTGTGCAAGGTGTAAATTCCTAATTTAGCAAAAATGTTCTTAAAATCTTACACAAAATGTCAAATGTCAAATCGCATTAAATCCCACACACAAAAATTTACACAAAATGTAAAGAAAAACAGCTTGCAAGGTGTAAAATCTAGTTGATAGAAATTTACAACAACGACACTCACAAAACCGACAGTAACAACACTACAGTTACAATACCGACAGTCACGACATCTTATGTGATTATTGTTAAATACCTTCAATATTTTAATCTGAAGTGTCAAAAAGGAAGGCTTGCAAGAGAAGGCACATATCTATGAAAATAAGCTCTTTACACATTTTAAACATGGTCTTTTCCCTAAATACTTATACAACAATATCAAAAAGGAATGACCCGTACTGCCCTTTACAAACATTTTAAACTGAAATGTCAAAAAAGCAATGAGCAAGGAGTAAATTTGAAATAGACAAAGATCATTATTTTGGAAAAAATTGTACCTTAAGGGAAGAAATTATTTGCGGAAGAAATTTGTGCGGAATTTATTTTTGCGGATGAGTGACCCAAAAATGGCATATTTTGCGGAAGAAATTTTTGCGGATAGCGACCTCAAAAGAGATATTGCGGAATAAATTTTTGCGGATGAAAGAAATTTGGTAAATCGAAAGTCGGGAAAAACCTAATTTAGTACCTAAGTGTATGAAAAACATCCGATTTATGAAATATCATCTCTCTATTTTTCATCAAAATATCAACAAAAAGAATACTAAGCTGTAACAAATGTAAGATCAAATATCGTCACTGAAAATATTGAAAATATTTCTACATGGATCGTCAAGCTAAATAGGCCTTTAAATGTAAAGCAAAGTCAACAGATCGATTCTTTACGCATAAAGTATTTCGAAAAATTTGCAGAATTTATTTTTGCGAATGAAAAATTTCAAAAGTTTTGCGGAATTTATTTTTGCGGATGACCAAAATTTCTTCACTTCTGCGGAATTAATTTTTGCGGATTTGGGCAAAATCCGCAAAAATTAATTCCGCAAAAAAAAGTTCCGTACAAATTTCTTCCGCAAATAATTTCTTCCCTTAAGGTACACGGTCCATTTCCACAGAAGTTTACACAAAATGTAAAATAAATCGTTTTTTGAAGAAACAAAAAAATCAACAAAAATCAGTATTATACATTCAGCATGTTGTATATTGCCATTACCCATAAATTTTCCTCAAAAAGGTTATGAAACACATCAAATTATAGAAAAATCAGTCATACAGTCCTTGCCCATTACATTACAAAATACAAAAAACAGAAACAGTTTTAGTGAGAACATTTAGTAATTTTTTTGTTATCACCAAACAATTATTACTATATACAAAATTTTGTAAAATTCTCAACAAAAACAAAAACGTAAAACCATGAAATTTTCTTCCAGTAAAAAATGACATCACATACTTTTTCCCAACAAAAGTTTATAATGCGAAATACAAAAAGACATCAGCTTACACAACAGCTTACAATGAAGTGTAATTCTACAAAAATTTGTTCTATTAGTATATTGCATGTGGTCTATTTCCATAAAAGTTTACCCAAAATTTCAAATAACAGCACTTTGCAACACAAACAATATAAACGGACAACCATACCATCCTCTCATAAATTTTTTTAACCCAAAGTCATAAACCCACGTAAATTTCTAATCTAATTTCAATAACCCCTGTAAAAACAACTTGGCACTTTACCACGTAGCCTGACAAAAGTTTAACAGCATGTCAGAAACAAAACAATAAAAAAAATTTTTAACACATACACACACTTTAAATTCTACAAAATTTGTTCCACTTGTGATATTGCATGTGGTCTCCTTGTAAAGTTTGCAGGTAATGTGAAAAAAACTATACTCTATGGCCATTAACAATGAGTCACACTATCCTAAAAGTTCAAGAACGATTTTGTAGCTAGCTTGCTACATCATAATTCGTGTTTAAAAAAGAAGAAAAGTTTGACTACTAAGGTAGCTATAAATACCTAAAAAAAAGAGGAATAACAACATAACTTATAGGTTAG
>JASGCC010001796.1:0-32858 GCA_030067915.1 Hydractinia echinata
ATGTTATTTGCACTGTAATATACTTTTTAGGGCTTCTCTTAAAGAAGCAGAAGAAACACAAAAAAAGTTGAAAGAAGTTAGTAAAGAAGTTGCAACCGTTTTGCATAAATTGACTCATGACAAAAACAAAAGGTACGGAATGGTTTTATTTGTATTTTTCTGGTACAACGCACATTGTCAAATTTCCTGGACTAAGGATTGTTTCTGCAAAAGCAATTTGTTGATTTAAGTAATTCTGTTTTATGATGCGTTGCTTTTATATGCAGAAGTTTAAACTTTTCCTGCTTATGCATATGGCATACTTAGAAAACTTGACCATGTGCCCACGATCAATCTTGATTTACATTTTTTTAATAGAATAGCTACAACATGTGAATTCGAGTTGTGCTGATTTTGAATTCTTTATATCAGGTGTAGAAAATTAAAAATAATAAAATTTATTCTTCATTTACTTCTTTAATTTTATCCTTTAGCAAAACCTTTTTTTAAAAAGCTAATAAATTAGCAACAACGTAGAAAAGGTTCCTAGTCTGCAAAGATAAAAATCAGCAGTTACAATTAATCTAGTAATTTTATTTTATTTTTTCTTGTAAAAATAAGGAAGTTTTAACATTTTCTTCAGGAACTTTAATTTCTTTTTCTTTTAAATCTTATAATTATTTTTTTCTATTTCTCTCTTACCTTATTGGTATAAAAACTGTGGAACTGCAACAGGTGCCTGAACATTTTTAATCAACACTAAATAAAACACACACAAATTTGTATGCAGTTCATTATTTTATAATAATACTCTGTCTCCTATATATTTCTTAGCTCGAAAAGGAAATTAGAGAAGGAACTGCTTGCATCAAGAGAACAAATTCTATCAGTAACAGACAAATTAATGGCAGCTCAGCAAGGTGACTCCATCTATCTTAACATGTTACTTGTAAAATAATTTTTATTAACGGTAAAGTTATTATATTGTTCTTATTCTTTATATATTTTTAGATTTAACAAGAAGTGATGAAAGAATCTCAACAGCATTTCATCATCTTGAAGTCAAGCAAGTGGAAATTGAAAGGTGTCATAAAAATTTGTATAACAATGCCTAGACTAGTTGAAAATTCCATAGGGATCGCCCGTCATACATATTTCCCCCAATCTCCTGTTATTTTGTGCATTCTTGCCCACCTGTTAGCATGACATAAGGAAATATCCTTGGTGTGGGTTATTACTATGATTAAAGGTTCTATTATGATGGCGTTTACAATCCCCCCTGTTTTCAAATTGGCTTGAAGATAGATAGCAAGTATCATAATATGGAGTAGTTGTTAGCTTGTCAAAAATTCATGGGAGTTTTCCCGTTATAGCAAAGTTGATAAAACTATATCGCATTTGTTATTTGTAGCTTAAGTATTTTTTGCAAGGTTTAGTATGACCTGGTTATTATTATAGAGATTGTTGCAATAATAATGTAATGTTCACGCAGGAGAAAGTACTTGTTCATTTATTTTTTTATATAGATTAAAGTCACAGGTGGAGGCATCAAAGGTATATATTTTTATTTTATTTCAATTACTGTGAATAGGTGGATTGAGTGCTGTTATTTCAGAAATATAACACCTCTACAATCCCCAAGACAAAAACACTTTGTTACATAAGACTAGCTGGCACTTTTAGTTAGATCCTGGAAAGCTATAAAATTTGTTAGTCAGGTTGACTTTTTAATTTTTGTGCATTAATATTTATTATCGCTATGTGCTTGCTTTGTAATAAATGGACCACTAAAAAGGTCAAGCAACAGAAAATGAAATGTACCTTTTAACTATTTTTAAGTACTTTTTTGTTTTTCTTTTTACAGAGAAAACATCGAGACACAGAATCGCTTCAGAAAGAGGTTGAAGAAAGAGCAGCGCTTTTACAAAATGCAAGAGAGGTTGTTTATATTTTTGATTAGATACTTTGAAAAAAAGCAACTTGTTTAGCAGAGATCTGTAGGCCACTATTTGTGCCCAAGTCTCGTGCATTTCAAAGTTATTACTCTATTACGTGTGCAATCATTTCGTTATTTTGATAAGAAATCCTACAATGCAAAAATTTCACTAGTGGTTATTGTATATATCTGTGTTATAGGAGATTGCAAAGCTTATGTTAGACATCTCACAGTTGGAAGCCAAACTTGTGAAACAGGAAGAACACCAAAGAAGTGAGAAACAGAAACAGGAAGTAAGAAAACATCCATGGTAATATTGATGCCATGTACATTCTTTGACAACAAAAAGATATTGCAAAGTTTCAATTCTGTTTATCCATGCATTTGTATTTCTATATGAAAATACCACAGAGATTTAAACATTTATTCACAGTTGTATATTTATTTTGACCATGTTAACCTTAAGGTTGAGTCTGCACAGTTTTATGTAATGTTATTTTTATATTATGCAGAATATCAAATTGGAACACGAAGCAAAAGTCAAAAGTCTGGAAGAAAAAATAGTATTAGCTAAAAGAGGTGTGTAGATTTATAGAATCGCGTCTCGTTTTCTTAATCATGTCTGTAATATAGTACGATTTGAGAACATTAACCTGGAATTTTAAAAACAACAACAACAGAAAAACAGTTTAACTAAAAAATTTACATATATATCAGAAAAGCATTACTCCTTTTAATGAATAAACATTTTTTTAGATGTTCAAAACTTGTACGAGAAGCAAATTTCAGATCTGCGATATCAAAATCGAACTGAGATGGACAGTGAAAAAACAAAACACAGAAAGGTTGCATTTGATTTAGAAGAAACCATTATGAAGGTATGTTGTTTTATTTAAATGTTCTTTTTGTGTATACAAGACCCTTCAATTGTTCACATCATCAAAAATTATATTGTTTACTACCTTCCACCCTTTCTATTGACTTCCCTATTAATTCCTACAAAAATCAACAGCCCATCTTGTAGTCCCTTTTAAAAACGAATGAAATTTTTAACACTGAGAAGTGATACTTCCTAGCTGTTTACCTTTTTAGGGACTTGTTTTTTCTGTAAATGTCATAAAAAATCATTGCTACCTGTAACTGCATATGCGTTTCACAGTACGTTTACTTGTTAAAGAACGAAAAATCTTAAATAATGTTGAATTACCTAAATTACATTCTCGTTTGTTGGTCATCACACTTAAATGATAAGAAAACGTAGAATATTAAAGAATCAAATCACTTTTATATGTGTATTTTAGCTCAAAAGTGATTTAGAAGAAGCGAAGAAAGAACAAGAAAACACGGTAAACAAATTTCTGACTGAGCAAGCTCACCGCGAGATTGATGAAAAAGAGAAGACGTTCAAAGATTCGGTTGCACGTGTTGTGAATCATGAAAAGGTAGTGTTCCTCATCTTAACCATGTCATGTGTAATAATATAAGTAATAAGTGGTTTTTACAGTTTTATCTTTTTACAAATTGTCTAACAGACCCTGGAAACCTTGCAAACCCTGAATTTAAACAAGAAGCCTGGAATTTAGATCAGATTTTTAAATAACCGTAAAAACTTTGAAATTTTTGTAATGACGAGTTTTCAAAAAAAATTAAAATGGACTATTTGTATTTTTAAGATGTACAAAACACCATTTTTTCCTCACGGGTTTTAGTGGGATATTTTATAAAGAAATTAGTTTAGTTATGTTCGCAGTTTCATTATAGTCTTTTTTTGAAGACTTTTGAAGAGTCTTCTTTCTCATTTAAGACGCTAAAAAAAAAATCCCCGAAAAATCACGATAATATTCAGTAAATGACTGACCCAATAAATTCGTTAGACACTCTGTTTTGTAGTAAAAACCTCTTTCTTGTTTTTACCCTAGACGCATTTATTTATATTCAATAAGAATGCTTGTTAAGTGTACGCGTGTGTTTGCCCAAGGTCTTTTTGTGCGAACGCCGACTACCAAAGTGTACTGACATAAAATTTGCCAATACTACTGCTCCCTGGATTTGCACCCACTTGTTTCTCCTAATTTTTAATATAAGGTAATTTGCTTTTTTTCGTATATTTTATATATAGCAGCTAAAATCCATTCAAGATGTGAATAGATTATTAACAGAGAAAGTGAAAGCAGAGGAGATTGAGAAAAAAGAATTACTGAAAGAAAAACAAAAAGGTAGTCAGTGTATTTTGACAGAATCGTGATTTTAATGATTAATATAGTGGTACAAAAAATTCAGTTAAATTCAATTTGATACTCTCTACATGGTTGCTTTCTTTAGGACGACCAACTGGTAATATAAAAACAGCTGATGTTTATGTGCAGACTGACATGATAGCGCTGAGTGACACACCAAGAACAGTCGAGGAAATTAACTTCTCTATGGTTGCAACTGAACCAATCAAAGACGAAGATGTAAACTTATTTTCTGTATATCGTAAGAGGAGAAATTTGTTGCAGAAAGAAACTTCGGCATTTATCGAGACGATTATGAGAAAATATCTTTCCGCAAAAATGAATTCTCACAAAAAAGCATTTTAACCCTCAAACTATACCATTAACTCACTATGTATCCACCATTTCCACAAATACTTCCTTGGCATTTAAAATTTTTTTTTATATTTCAATTCTGCTTTATGTTATTCTCCATGATCAAAAGGTATTTCTGCGCCTTTTAGATATGCATGTTCAAGTTTAAGTAAAGGAGTCGACTTTATTTGACAATTTGGAGTTTCTAGGTGCAAGGGCTGCTTTTATAACCTGGTGCTTTTCTGCAACTAAATCATTATTTTATTATTGTATTAATAATATAATATTTTGATACAGAGGTGTATGTACTACACTATTAATTTAGGCAGCAAAAAAACCGATAGAGGATTTAACAACTTATCTGGTCGAACTTCGAAGCAAGGTAAGTTTGTCAGTAACGTATCACCGTAAGCAATTGCTGGTATTGATGTTTAAGCACATATGTAAACTATTATTAAACATTTGACCACAATTCCAGACATGTTGTCTCTAAAAATTCAATTATGTTCAAATAATTTTTCTTTTAGTATAATCAAAATGTTATGCTGGTGTCAAAGTTACTTGAAGATAAACAAAAGTTTACTGAGGTTGGTTGGCTGTTGTTGTTGTTGCTGTTTTTGTTGTTGTTTGTTGTCATTGTTGTTGTTGTCATTGTTGTCGTTGTTGTTGTTGTTGTTGTTGATGTTGTCGTTTTCGCTGTCGTCGTCTTCGTCATTGTTGTCGACGTTGTTGTCGTTGTTATAGTTGTTGTTGTCGGAGTTGTTGTCGCTGTTTTTTGTTATTGTTTTTGTTGTCGCAAAAACAACAACAAAAACGATGACGAGGACTCGTCTTCGTTTTTGTTGTCATAATAATTTTCTACCGTTTAAGGATAAAGAAGAATTTTTGAAAGAGATAAAAGAAGCTAATAAGTTAAAGGTATTTGAAATGTTTATGTCTAAAAAAATTCATTTTCAGCTTTTTAGCAGTAAGTTACAAGTATTTCTTTGAAATGGACACATTTCAGCTTTTTCTGTCATAGCAGCTTCTAAAAAACATTTCTGTGTATAACTGAAGAATAAAAATAAACCAATTTTTTTTTTATAGGAAGAAGCCGAAACAGAGGTAAATTTGTTGCTTCGTTTGTATACATCACTTTTATTTACTTTTTTGGGACATGTTTTTGATCAACTGGCAAAATTATTTTTTATCTTTAGTTACTGGAAAGCCTTCTTGTTTTGGTTAGTTCGGTTTTCAATTTCATTACTTAATTTTTTATATCTTTATTAAATGTCTTTTGTTATTTTTTTTAACTTTTTTATGCACGGTTTAGGAACAACTAAAAATCAACTGTATTGAAAACCTTGATGAAAACGAGAATATCACGGTAAGGAATTTTGTTAGCATTCAACAGATTGTAATTTCCTTATGTGTAATAACCTAGTTCCTTATCATTGAAAAACCTTTTATTTTCGAGTAAGGTTTTTTTTTTCATGACAGAAACATGAGTAATCCGTGTATTTGATTTTGCAAGAAACAGCTCGATATAAAACGTCGGTATTGAAATTTGAAAAAAACACACCACACAACATTTTAGATAATCCAAAAGTTTAATCAATTCGTTTTTTACCTGAGAAATATAAAAAATTATACAATAGACAATTTTTTGGACTAATGATTATAATATAAATATAATAACAATTTCACTGTGTTACAGTTTTATTTCTACTTTTTTTTATCAACACTTTGACATCACACATGCTGTGGATGACAAACTGTTCTTTTTTAACCATGTTATTGTTTCAAAAGCAGCTATGAAACTCCATTTCCCCTTTTTAATCATGTGTAAAAAAACGTATATTTATTTATATATATTTGATTTGAATACTTTATAGGGAGTAGCAGATTTGGGCACCATGACATCACCAATGTTAGACCAACAAGTTAGTTTTATAGATTTTTTAATAAATTCTTGTACATTTTAACTTTTATTTTTCAGATTTCCACATTACCTTAAAAATACTCTTCAGTGATTGTTTTTAAGGTTGAAACATATTTAAAAGCTTGTTACTTACACTTTTTTTGAAATTTCTTTCTTGATTTGATCGGATAAATGTTTTTTTGTTGTCTTAATCTCCACTATATAATCTCCACATTGCATAGTCGAAATATTGACGCTGTACATAATGATAAAATGCTCAAACTGGAGATCTTCACAAAAGCATAATCCGTATTCTCTTTACTAGAAGTCAGCTGTTTCTATTTTATTTCCCAATGGAACACCTTCTAGTAAGCAAGGCACGAGACTTGCATCAGCACGCAGTACGTTGTCTGTGAGCGCACGTGCGCGAAGCCGACTCATTAAAAATATGCTGGGAAGTCACCCAATAGTCGCCAGTATTGAAGATACTTACAATAAAATGTTGAAACTTAAAGAAAATTTACTTGATTGGATGAAAGAAGATTCAATGTGGGTGGAAGAAAAACAACTGCTTGACAATTTAAAATTAGAAGAAATTGTGAAGGTACCTGTGTTTTTGACGCAATTCTGTGGTTTGTTTTACTGGTAAAGTTATTAAGGCCCAGCAGCATCTATTGTGGTCCACTAACCACGCTTTATGTCGCCTCCACCATAAGGAGCTCTAAGTCTCATATCTTCGTTTAATGTTGTGCAACACTATGTACCTTCCATAGGCGCTGAGTGATAAAACTTTTAAGAAGTGATTAAAATATGGGCCAATAAATCACTTTATTTTTAATAACTTTTAAAATAGGGTTAAATATTTCAAAAAAAATTGTGACAAAATCTTGAGTGACAGATATTTGTCCGACGAAACATTTGACAAAGGTTATACTGATATGATACGTATGCTATTTTTTACCTGCAGGTATAATTATTTTAAATAACCAATTCCCTTGCATAGTTCTGTTCACTTTTTCATTCTGGTTCATTTTATTAGGAAAGCGATGGAAAAAGTTTCGAAAGTAATATTGAAAAAATAGCATTCAATTCAAGCTGGGTAATATTGCAGCACTGGAGAATATCTACAGTGCTTTTTTTCTATTTTTCTGTTGTTGTTGTTGTTGTTGTTTTTGTTTCCGCTGTTGTTATTGCTGTTGTTTTTTGATTTATTACATGAAAGCAATCAGTTGAGTTTCAAAGAGCTTTTGTTTGCTCCTTTTCTCAAACAAATTCTCTTGTTTTAATTAAAAGAAAATTCTTACAAAAAAGTACTCTCCACTTGAAAATAGAATTCGCGAGACTTCGAATGGTTGCAGTAAATTTTGATAGAAATTTAGATATGGCTGTTGTTAAGATTTATTTATACTTGCGCATGCGTGGTAAACGTCTTTCAGCGAGAAAAGTAGCGTCGTCCAAAAAAAACAAATAGCCAGTGGGAAACAAGATGGAAAAGTACAGTATATGACATCAATATAGGTGCTAGTAATGCACTTTATTTATATAAGCAGTCATACTAAACTTCTCAAAATCATCAACAATTTTTTAGTATCCACCGCTAGTTAGCTAGCAGCATGTTGTTAAAAGCCCATATTGCCTTTTTATAGCCGGCCCAAACTTTTGACAAAAATGTTAAATATCATCATTATTTCTATGTTAGCCAATGCGGCGGGATCGTATCCGCTTTTATGGGAAATGCGCTGTGTGTGTAACGGAGAGGGTGACCTAACCAAAGTTGGGTTCTTGTTCAAATTGTTATGCTATTGTGGTGTGAATGAAGCACTAACGTCATATTTGTTACTTTTGGTTAGATCATGGAAGGTTTTCAATCAATAATTCCGAAGTTGTTGAAGAATTCAGATAGTTCGAAACACATGCACGGTAATCATTTATTCGCCTCGGATTTCCACGGTTTTTTGTGAGTTAAAATTTATTGTTTTTTGCGCACAAGTAGTAGGGTCATGTACACAATATCTTTACAGGTTTCTACAGAATTTTGCTTTAATAATTTTAATGACTGTCACTAAATAAAATTCGAGTATAAAAGTTTTTTGTTTGTTTTTAAGATTTTTTAACGTTTAACAATGACTATAATTTTCCCGCCGACATGATGAAACAGTCTTACTCGCCTATTCAAGAATTATCACCTGAAAACGACAAGTCAAATGAAGATTCAAACTTTATTGGATTGGTGGGTTACGAAACGTCATTAACAAAAGAAATATTAGATGGCAAGGACGGACCGCTTGCAAAAGATTATAAAGTTTTGATATATAAACATGGAAAGTTAGAACAGGTAAAATATATTCTCATTAACGTCTCGTTATATTGCACACGAGTGAAGTTGTTCATAGTAGCAGTAAGCTACGTTTTTTATGACCTCTGCCGTACTCATTTGTGATCACCGTTATTCGGCCTTTACTTTTTTGTTTTTGCTTTTATTCTTCCTTCTTACGTTAAAGGTATTAAGGTCTACAGGTGCAATTTTTAATAAAATGGGCGAAAATATGTACTAGTTTGCTATTGTTTTTAAACTCACAAAATATAAAAAAAATTAATTCACCAAGTTTGATGTATTTCACCAAGTTTGATGTATTTTACCAAGTTTGATGTATTTTAAACGCCTTTCGCGCTGGCATGCCAAGGCAATTAAACAAAAGCAAAAGTATGAATTACTCTGCACTTGGCTGTCATCTGGCAGGTAAAAGTTGAGGTCCTAAAAGTTTGGTCCAAACTAATCGCAGTGTATTGTGAGAAACCAAACGAGAACACACGTTATGTTGTAACTGACATAAATGATGAAAACATGTCGCGCCACAAGTCCTCTTTTCAGGATGGATTGAGCTTGTATTGTGAGGGTGTTTGGTAGATTTTGGTAGATTTTACCAATACTGTAGTTGTGTTTCTGTCAATGTCAAGAATGAAATTGGAAAACCTGTGTCGTCTAGTGTGCCAAGTAATGTCTATAGTCGAATATACTGTAGGAGTACAAAAGATTGGTTGCAAAACTAGAATCCATGACTCAAATGCACGAATACACAATGCAACAGAGTGCTCAGAAGACTCGAGAAATGCAGGTGACGATAGAGCAATTGGAACTCCAACTGTCACGTTTCAATCCAGAAATTCGTCTGAAGGTATATAGTACAAACACATACAAAAAAAATCTGAATTTCTTTGAAAGTAGTTTTTATGTCAAAGTCGTTAGCGCTGCCACTTAAAGATTCATTTTTCGCACACGCTTAAAAACAAACATTTTGTTATTGAGAGGAGAAACGTTTAGTTAGATAGCCAGCGTCCTGATGACATTGTTAATTGGGCGAAAATGCAAATTTTCATGGCTCTACATTTTGACCTGATATATTCTCTCATTGTAGTGTAAACAAACCTTTCTTTCCAGGAAGAAGAATTCATTTTTACACGGCTTGACGTCGAATATAATCAACTAATGTTAAGGCGTGGTTTACACCAGCGTCGCTTGAACGAGCAACTTGTTAGAGACATAGATGAAACAATGGAAGAGTATGTATGTATACCTCTAACACGGTTGATTCGCCTCGTACGAAGATATGTTCATCACACAAAGATGAAGAACATCGGTATAATGCGTCTCTGTTATCTTTTGTCTCGTTTTTTTTTCTTCGCCTTGGTTGTTGTTATTTTTGTTTTGTCTGAATTTTTTTTAATCCATTTTACTAAGATTTTTTAATAAATAAATCGGGTACATGGAATTTTTTTACGCGAAGGGTATTTAACACGCAAACTCTATACTCTTTTTTTGTTTTGTTCAAAATTGTACTGTCAGCAATAAGCAATAATTGTTCTCCTAACTTTAATCATTACTTATACTGTTTTTAGAAAAGGCCGTCGAATCTTTGGGATTGCCAGCACATGACGTAAAAGTTGCTATGCAACAAATGGAATGTCTACAAAACGTACGGATTTCAAGATGGGATTTATCGACAGCTGAACTGGCCAGTAAACGTATTCGTTTAGCGAAGGTGTTACTGGAACGGTTGAGAGATTTAGAAAAGCAGTCAGGAATTTTTTTGATCAAACCGTATAAAACGTGGCAGTCAAATAGGTGATTATATTCTGATTTAGGATATATTTCTTCGGCTTACGCTTCTGTGTCTACTTTTTTATAAGAAAGCAGTCTGTAAGAAACTTTAGGCTCAAAAAGGCCAAATTTTAAGAAACTTGTAAGGAACTTTAGCAGGCTGAGAAACACCAACATTAAGAAACTTATACATATAATATATAGAAAATATACATTCAAACATAGCAAATGTCGTTCGTATATAGAAAAAATACATACAAACATAGTAAATGTCGTTCGTATATAGAAAAAATACATTCAAACATAGCAAATGTTGTTCGTATATATCAAAAATACATACAAACATAGCAAATGTTGTTCGTATATATCAAAAATACATACAAACATAGCAAATGTTGTTCGTATATAGAAAAAATACATACAAACATAGCAAATGTTGTTCGTATATAGAAAAAATACATACAAACATAACAAATGTTGTTCGTATATAGAAAAAATACATACAAACATAGCAAATGTTGTTCGTATATATCAAAAATACATACAAACATAGCAAATGTTGTTCGTATGTATCAAAACCATCGTCCAACTGGCAAAAAAGGCTTGTTTATAAAAGATTTTTTAGGGTGAAACAAGAAAAATTTGAGCCTCAGAGTTCATTAATTAACAGTATACCTGAGCTATTGAGACTGTTAATTAATGAACTCTTCGAGCTATTGAGACTGTTAATTAATGAACTCTTCGAGCTATTGAGACTGTTAATTAATGAACTCTTCGATCTATTGAGACTGTTAATTAATGAACTCTTCGAGCTATTGAGACTGTTAATTAATGAACTCTTCGAGCTATTGAGACTGTTAATTAATGAACTCTTCGAGCTATTGAGACTGTTAATTAATGAACTCTTCGAGCTATTGAGACTGTTAATTAATGAACTCTTCGAGCTATTGAGACTGTTAATTAATGAACTCTTCGAGCTATTGAGACTGTTAATTAATGAACTCTTCGAGCTATTGAGACTGTTAATTAATGAACGTCTTTGTATTTTAAATAGATGATCTAGAAATTGTTTTTTGAATTTTTGACAAAAATTGAAAAATAGATTTTTTCGATATTTTTCTGACTAAACAAGAAAGCTTCAGAATTTTCGTCAATCTGCATACCCTATTCGCGTCATTCTCAGGAAATTTACAACTGAATTTGTTATTGTCATTTTTTTAGTTCATTTCTTTTTTGACAACAACATTTTTCATAATTTCTAATTATAGTACAAATGGGACGAACGAAAAAGTGTGCAAGGAAAAGAAACCTGTAAACATATCTTCTTCATACTCTTCACGAAATATCGATCAATTTGGAATTCAATCAAAACCTCTCCTACTGAATAACAACCCAACATTTATTTGGAAGGTGTGGCATGTATATTTGTTGATATTTCATTACTTTGAAAAAGGGGTGGTTAGAGAATTCTAATTTCTATCCAACACAAGAGAAACTGTTAATTTTGTACCGGAGGTAAATTCACTCGACACAGTCCCGTAACTCTAACCAGAGTGTTGGTTATTCTTTAAACAGTTCCAAGTCGATGCATTTAAAGTTATTTGCTAATAAATTCTGACCTGCTTTTCTCCAATTTTAATAATTCCGAGGTATCATTTAAAAATAAGGCATCGCTGTCCACTATGCTTTCTGCATCCACTGTATGCTATCTGTATGTGTAGTCATAATAGAGTGAATTTACTTCATGTAAACATTTGCACGAACTTTCTTCTTCTTGCGTAGCCCGATGTATCAACTACTGCTAACACTCCTTCACAGATGTCCAGAATACCTAAAATACTTGAACTTGAGGTAAACAGGGCGATGTACTCTAAAAATCAGATCAGGTATGGAGATTTTCCTATTAAAAAAAGTTCCTTGCTAAATATTTCACATTAATTAATTTGTGGATATCTCGCAAAAATAAGCATTTTTTAGCTTCGCGAAAATTTTTTGTGCGCGGAATTTTTCACATCGGAAGTTGTGCAAATAACAATAATTAATGTGAAAATAACGCGCATTCATTGTGAGCTATTATCATTAAATTGTCATATATACTGCAGCAGATTTATATGCTTCACCCTCAACTACCTAAAGGCCGGTTAAAAGATTTTCGAATTGTGGTCATAATTCGCTGCTAACTCTGGGAAAAAGCGATACGCATGCTTGGCTGATTGTGAGAGTTTTTATAAGACTTTTGTTGATTGAAGCAAAGATATTTTGTCATGCTTATACACATATTGACAACCCTGAACATATTTACACATTTTTGGCTATTTTTCAAAATTTTAAACAGCGTCACCTCGCCAGTGCTTTGCAGCCGATGCAGTGGTGTAGACCAAGTAAACAGCGTCGAAAGTGCACTAGCCACAATATATCTATTACAAAAAAAAATACCCCACGGCCCGGGAAGGACCAAAAAGTGAGAGAATCGGGGCGAGCTGACGTCAGCGTAAATAGTACAGTTTAAGATTTCGGATCTAACCAAATAATCTAAGTTCCTAAGTCCTGAGTCAAACATTGACAAGTCCTAAGATCTAGAAGAACATTGAAGGTAGAAGTGCGTGTTACGTAGATAGAGATGGCTTTCTTGATTGCTGGCAGTTACCATATCTTAAGATTTCCGCCCTCCTTTCCACAAATTTAATTTACTTTTTTCATTTAGCTTTCCTTTACATCCAGCTAAGTTCCGCAGCCAAAAGGACAACCAATTGAATTTGATCTCATATATGACTGTAGATCGACCAATAGGAATAACAGACACAAACGGTATCAAATTGGAGACAGGTATTAGTGATTTTCCGTACAATTTTTAGTCACGAAAATGACATGTGAAGGGATTAGCTCATGTAACCTGTTTTTCAAGCCCTGCCACTTTACAAGAAGGCACGCTCAGTCCAGGTTTCAAAGATTTGGCCATAGATTACGATCCAAATGAATATTTAAATATAGTTTACAAGATAATGTGTGCAGAATTTATAGTCAATATTTCTACCTTAAGGAAAGAAATTATTGCGCAAGAAAATATTGCAGAAGAAAAGATTGCGGAATTACAGATTGCGAATTTGGCCAAAATTCGCAATCTTTTCTGTCGCAATTTCTAGCCAGGAGTAGCAATTCGCAATCTTTTCTGCCGCAATTTCTAGCCAGGAGTAGCAATTCGCAATCTTTTCTGTCGCAATTTCTAGCCAGGAGTAGCAATTCGCAATCTTTTCTGCCGCAATTCCAAGAAAAAAATAAAATTCGCAATCTAATTTTGACGATTTCTAAAAAAAAAGACGAGTTATTTCTGTGGTTGTTGTGCTATATGAAGATTTACAGGGGGGAAAGAAATTTTCAATGGAAATCTTATTGACCAAGATGAAAAAAATTTATCAAGCCATTTTGTGGAAAAATTCATGGATCATTGCTTCAATTCGCAATTTTAAATTTAGAAATTTCTTGACACAATATCAGATTCGCAATCTTTAGTTCCGCAATTTCATGGTTGTATCACGATTTTTTTAACCATAATTTCGCAATCTTTAATTCCGCAATCTTTTCTTGCGCAAACTTTTCTTCCCTCTTGCAAAATAATAGATTGTATATTTTAATGTTGTACAAAATCAAATTTATGTTTTTAGTTGAAAATGGTATCTTAAAACGCCCTCGTGCTTTACCTGCATTGAAGCAGCGTGTATCGCTCGTGACCGAGGAATGACTAATTGATAAACACAAAAAGGTATGGCGCATTTTGTGTTCTTCTTTGTTCATAAACAAAGAGAAAGACGATACCTGTTTTCAATCAAATCATGAAAAGGCATTAAATCCAAGTTATCCGTGTTTCATTCGTGTTTATGCTAACAGAATTTTTTAACGTAAAAGCATAAACGGGAAAAAAGCATGGTATGGAATTTTCTGTCAGTGGCAAAGCCATGATATAAGCTATTGTCTGCTACTGGTGGTACCCATGGTGCACACGTTTATGTTTATATTCTCTACTCATAGAAACAAGAATAACAAAGTACGCCTTCGTTCGGAAAACACAAGAATTTTCGCCTTTTTTTAATTTATTTTGCGACTTTTAAAGTCAAACTTATTTGCTACTGTACAGAGAAATAATACACTACGTTTTTGAAAGGGTAAACTTTATATTATTCAAGAGGTTTACATTTAAATGTAAGAAAATTGGTGTCTTGAATGTTTAAATCGTAACCACAAAAAAGGCTTCTTCTCAGCACTGTAAACATGATCCATGAAAAATTTGAAAACATTTTCGAGACAATTTCATGACCTTTTAGATAGCTAGACAACTTCAGGATTTAATCTCATTCCAAGCTAAAAATTGTAGACTAAAAAAAAATCGAGAATAAGACAAAAAAATTCTTAAGAATTCTTCGAAATTTTATAACAATTTTTGTGATTCCATATAACATAAAGAAGTGTAAATATTGTTTTCTAGTAATTGTACAGTATTTTAATACGTTTTGGCATTGCAATAATATATATTTTTTACAGTTTTGTAATGGTATTTTTTTAGGATTAAATTGTATATAAATTTACATAATATATTGAATTGACAAACAATATCTTATTCTAACCTTTCAAAATCACACAAGTTATTAACATTATAAAAATGACCATGAAAAATATAATTTTGAAGAAATTTTGGTACCGATATTTCATAAATATCCTCAATGCTGTAAAGTTCTTTTCTGATTGCCAACCTGCAGCATAATAGTAACGTCTTCGGTTCACTTTTCGCTTTATCAAGAATCTCTGAGCAAGTTTTCACATTAGGATTGTTTAACATATGCGTGGTCAAACTGTGACAATACTTCGGATCTGCACCAGATGTTAATAAGTATTGGACCAGATGTGTTGCTCCGTTTCGAGCGGCAATAAACAAACATGGCGATATATCCCATGCTTCGTCAAATTGATTGATATCAATGAGTCCGGAGTTTAACAACAAACAAGCACAAGCTATTGTTTTATCTGTTGTTTTGTAAGTCTTCGTGCATAGATAATGTAAAGCTGTTGTTGGGGTCGCAACCAATGTTCCTTTTAATCGATATTTCTGTTTAATGTCAGTTATGAGTAATTTCATGCACTCTAAATTCATTTTACTAGAAGCAAGCATCAAAGGCTTTTGACCCATAGCGTTAGGTAAATGTTTTGCACCATGTTGTAACAAGATCTTGATGCATTCCTTTCTATTGTACAAGGACGCCATGTGCAATGCATTGTGGTACGTCAATGCATTCGTTGTTGGGTCGACGTTAGTGAAAGCATCAATATAATGCGACTTGTTTTTTTTTTTAAAATGCGTCAGGAGGGCGTCCAAGACTTTTGATTGACCGTACCTGCTTGCTAAATGGTGTGGCAAGTCATGTCCATCAAAGATAGTTGGGTCAGCGCCTAAGAAAATGTTTAACGTAATTTTGACGTCTAACACTGGTAGTTTGTAAAATTGCAACAACAAAAAACAGCGTCAATAAGAGATACACGACAATTTTAGCAAAAGTTCAGAATCCTCTCAAATCAAATAACAACGTATGAACAACTATATCAATAAAAAATAACAGTGGAGGAGGTACATTAACAGCGCCGCAGCTCAGTGGTTATAACTCTCGCACTTTATGTGGGAGACCGGGGTTCGATGCCCTTTGAATTCAATATGGGCGAGTGAATGTTACCATAGCCCCGGGTTAATCCAAGCCATATAAGGGAAATTGGAAAGATGGCACACTGTGTGGGCTGTTGGATGTTACAGGTAGTTGTCTGGTAGAGCGCAGACTCTAATTGGGTTTGCATAGCTCAAAATGATACTCTAGGACTCCCCACCTAAGCATAGATATACTATATCCATGATCTATTTCATGGGCCCTCCTGGAATTATAAGGTAAAATATGCACATCTATCTATCTATCTTCAGAGCAGCAGTAAGATTTTCGCAATTCGCAAGCATAAACCGGATGAGTCCAATAGAATTTTTTGCATTCTTAGCGGACGGATAAAACGATTACTTTAAGGGCAGAAACTTTTGTGTTTTTTGGTCATTTTCGTGAATGTTTATGCCTTTGGAAATTATAAATCAGCAAAAAACGAAAGTTTTTTCACGCGAAGTCATGGATATTTTTCTAGACGCGAAAGTTTTTCTACCCTAAAAAATCAAAAAATAGGGAATTGCCAAAGCCAGCCAACATTTGGTGTTTTTATTCTTCTTTGGAACTACGAATTTTTCTGGAATATCCCAATTCTGCGAGAAACTATAATACTATGAAGTGAAAGGTTACCTTCATATGAAAGAGATTGTTTTTGAAAAATTAGCTAATTATGCGGAATTATGTATGCCACATGATACACGAATGTATCCCACCAGATGAACCGAAAATTCCGTATACTTTTGATCCTGTTATGTCAGACTTCATTGCAAAGAGAGGCATGAAATTTCTACATCAAAACATAAATGGGATCTGCGGAAAGTTGGATATTATAAAATCTTTCTTATCCGACGCGAAAAACTGTTTTCATATCGTTAGTTTCTCTGAGACACACACAAACGACACTGTATTGAATTCGGAGCTATTTGTCCCGGGGTATGTACTTGAGAGAAAGGATCGCGAGAATGGTCGTGATGGTCGTGATGGTGGTGATGGTGGTGATGGTGGTGATGGTCGTGATGGTGGTCGTGATGGTGGTCGTGATGGTGGTGTTTCTTTTTATATTCGGGAAGATTTACAATATCGCAGAAGGTGTGATTTAGAGATCGATGGAATTGAGTTTTTGTGGATAGAATTATTTATTCCGAAATCAAAATCTTTGTTACTCTGCTCAGCTTATCGACCCCCGGATTCCTCAAAGTTTCTTGATAAAAACTTCATCTCAAAGTTTGATAATATGTTGGATACAATATCAGTCGAAAATAAAGAAACAATTATATGTGGTGATTTCAATTGTGATTACAATCTCCCAAGAGTACACTCTAACATAAAAGATCTGGTTAAACTGTATAACTACAGTCAGGTCATTAAATCGTCTACACGCATTTCAAAAGAAAGTAGAACACTAATTGATTTAATTTTTACAACCGATAAATCAAAAATAAACGACTCTTTGGTGTACACTAACTTTCTCAGCGATCACTGCCTAATCGGAATCAGCCGAAAAGCAAACTGTAAACGCTATCCTCAAAAGAACATCAAAGCACGTGATTACTCAAAATACAACAAAGAAGATCTAAAGAATGAAATTCGCAACGTGCCATGGGAGAATTGTTTAACTGTCACCGACTTAAACCAAGCATGGAACTTATTCAAATACTACTTATCAACCGCAATCAATAAACATGCGCCACTTAAAGAAAAAACTGTACGTGGAAAATCCAACCCCTGGCTAACCAGAGAAATCAGAAACTTAATGAATACGCGTGATTATCATCATCGCCGTTTTAAACGATCAAATTCTACTGGAGATTGGGAAAGTTATAAATCTTACCGAAACTCTGTAACCAATCGCATTCGTGTTGCAAAGGCAAACCACGTTCGTGCTGTTCTGAAAGAATCTTCAGCAAATCCAAGAGATTTTTGGAAACAAATTAAGTCGTGCTACCCTACTAAAGATTCGTCAAGTCCGAGCAAATCATTCGTAATCAATGGAACAGTAACATCCAATATTCGATCAATTGCGAACAATTTTTGCTCTTTTTTCACCAAAGTTGGTTCAAGTCTCATGAAATCATCAATAACCAACTTTACTTGGAAACTGTTCAACATACGTAATTATATGCGCACGATTAATAAAAGGAATGTATCATTTAAATTCCAACCAGTGACAATTAATCAGGTGAATAGAGTACTAAAATCGGTTAAAACGGCTAAAGCTGCTGGTATTGACACTATCCCCGGTAGGATAATTAAAGACATCTCAAACGAACTAGCTGCACCTGTCATGTTCTTGATAAACAAGAGTTTGGAAACTGGTACATTTCCAACCTGTGAAAAATCTGCAAAAATGACACCATTGCATAAATCTGGCGATCGCTCAAACATAGATAACTACCGACCCATTTCCGTACTAAATGTGTTGTCTAAAGTCATCGAACGAATCGTCTACGACCAGCTAGCTGATTATTTAGAAAATCAAGATCTATTGAGTGAGCACAATATGGTTTTCGACGAAAAAGATCTACACGTGAAGCGGTTAAATCACTTGTTGACGATATAAGATACAATATGGATAAAAGTAAGACAACCGGAGCTCTATTCATGGATTTGAGAAAGGCCTTTGATACCGTAAACCATGGCTGCCTTCTCCAGAAACTGCCTTTTTATGGTATTACTAGCACTGAAATTGATTGGTTAAGCAGTTATCTTTTTAATCGAAGTCAAACTGTTTTCATTGATGGAGCATACTCAGATCCTGAAAATATGACGCATGGTGTACCCCAAGGTTCCATTCTGGGTCCATTGCTATTTATTCTTTTTATCAATGACTTACCGTGCCAATTGAAACACTGTCGAGTATTGATGTATGCTGATGACACAGTCATATATTCATCAAGCAAGTCGTTAGATGAAATTGAACATTGTATAAATTTGGATGCAAATATCATTCACGATTGGATGAAGGAAAATTGCCTAATTCTTAATCCAAAAAAGGGCAAAACAGAATTTGTCGTCTTTGCGTCCCGAAAACCACAAGCCTCTATCAGTATTGTGATCGATCAAAATGATATAAACCAACCAGATTATTACGAATACCTTGGGATTCAACTGGATACTCACCTTAACATGAACCATCACTTTAAAAAAACATACAAGCGTATAACCTCACGCATCAAACTTTTATATAAAATACGTTACAAAATTTCTCCAAATGTTGCTGAAACCATCTTTAACTCAATGATCCATCCACTGTTCTTTTACTGCTACGACATATTTGGTGGAATGAATAAAACATGGATTGGAAAATTTGAGTCCTTGCTGAGAAGAGCTAAGCACATCATCAAAACCCGCAAGAATTGGTCAACATTCGTCACTCAAAGAAAACGGAAAGTAGCAATTGATGTGTTCAAAGCCGTTAACGATATTACTATTGGCAGCAATTACAAATTGGTTAGCCATTCGATTAACACCAGAGGAAATAGATCTAAATTAGTCTTACCTAGCATCAAGACGGAAGCTGGTCGGAAGCTTACGTATTATCAAGGAGCTTTAGTTTTTAATAGTCTCCCCTCTAATATCAGGGAATAAAAGAGTATGATAAATTTTAAAAAGTTTTTGAAACAAAGTGAGTTCTAGGTCTATTACCTTAGCTTGATTTTTTTTTTTTTTTTTTTTTTTTCTAACATTCTCATAATTTTATATATATTATTTAAAACAAAAACAATTTTTACTTTGTTTATTTTTGTTTTAACAGGTCACTCGTTGATAACAGTGCAGATATATTATATCATACTGAAGATGTAAACCTGTATAAATATGATTAATAATAATAATAATAATAATAATAATATGACATCAGAAATAATTGCTGATATGAATGATAATCAGGGTAACTAAGTATCGATATTCATGTGAATATGTTCAAAATATCAAACTGGATAGGAGAAAACATATTCACATCACATACCTTGACTCTTTAAACAGCTTGTCATGCATTAATTAGCATAATTATCAAAACTTCTAATTTAAAAATCTTGAGAACCCATCAGGATTTTTTTCAAAAAAATAAACACAACTTTTCAAGCTCTTTCATATGAAGCCAACTTTTTTTTTTTGCAGGAGGTAAGCTTGAAGAAAGCAATAACACTTTACTTAAATGTTTTTCCAATCCCTTTATTTAAAATGAATTTAAAGACCAACAACACTGATAATAAATTAATGTAACACAACATGTACACAAAATCTTTTGAACGGTTAGCTATGCTTAAAATTATTATTTGTTATTCGTCCAATATTCAGTACAGATGTTGTTTCTGAGTTAATGCATGAGTATGAGCAAAGTATGAGTAAAAAAGAAAACAGATTTAGAAATTGTGACAGAAATTGAATGTAAATAAAAATTGATTAAGCGATGTGTACACAAAATATGTACACAAAATATGTACACCACGGGTGGTTCGAAGCGGAATTTAAGAGTTAGCGCATGCGCGGGTTTTTAACGACATCCGTGGAGGAATAATGGCGTCAAACTACGTAGTCAAAACAAACCAAGAGCAAGTTTAAATCTATTGTTATCCTCCCATCTAATATTCCAATGGATCTAATTTAGCCGTAAACGAACATGTGATAAGTCAACGAAGAGGCTCAGCGAAACATTTTTGTTGTAGTGGAGCTAGGTACGAGGAACAAGACTACTCAAGTATATGGCATTCCAAAGTCACATTAATACAGTTATCTTAAGATAACAAATGTTATCTTAAGATAACTCTATTAATGTGACTTTGGAATGCGTGCATATTCACATTAATGTCCTGATTGTAAGATAACTCGAGTAATCTTAAGATAACAAATTATCAGAGAAATATTGTAAGATTTCTTGATCATGGTAACATTAACGACTTTTCTACCTTTGATGTTAGCGCTATCTTAAGTTAACTAAAGTTATCTTAAGATAACTAAAGTTATCTTAAGATTGCGAGAAAACTGGAGATTACTCAAGAACTACGCGAAACAAAAACGCGTTTTAAACTTTAACACGCGGGAAGTACGGTATGTTGCCCAACTTGGTTAATTTCTAGAGAATTAACGATTACCTGGTACATATGTCCAGACCTTAACAACCAACCCCATGGCTTTGTAGTAAGCACGTGCAAAACAAGACAAAAACAGTAACAAGTAAATGAAAGTACTGCCTATGCTGCTCGTTAGTTATTTTTTAAAATATGTCTTCCTTTTTTATGAACAGCTCGTCCGACGAAATCGTGCTTCCTGCTTTATCTGATACATCTGCTATGATAGATAGGTTAATGAAATTTTTACACCCAAAATCGCAACGCACATGGTAAAGCTTCCCGCTTAAAATGTAAAACTAACTGGGAACGAAGTTGACACTTCAAAGCTGTAATTGTTTTTTATTCCGTAATTTAACGCGTTTGAAACGAAGATAATGCTATCTTTAGATAACACGAGTTATCTTAAGTTAGCAAAAATATCGTCAAATTGTATTAATAACAGCTCTAATCTCAAGATAACTACAAAGTAAAGATATAATTATCACATTAATATGTTATCTTAAGATTACTCGAGTTATCTTACAATCAGGACATTAATGTGAATATGCACGCATCCCAAAGTCACATTAATAGTGTTATCTTTAGATAACATTTGTTATCTTAAGATAACTGTATTAATGTGACTTTGGAGTGCCATACAAGTAGATGAAAGAAAAAATCAAGATTTTTGCTTATTTGCGTTACGTTGCTAACGTCAAGGTAATTAACTTGTTATTCAGAGTTTTCTAGGGCTGTAGAAAAGTTATTTTACATCAAGGACACATGGCCCTAAGAGAAAAATACAACTTTGAAGTGCTTTCAGTTTTTTTTAATCAGAAAATGACTTTTGAAGTAGGCATAGTTTCACAGTTTCACGATAACTATCAAATACGTATGAAAGCTTCAATATCGTTTAACTAAGCCAATGTGGCATTACTGTGTTATAAATTTGCTAGAAACTGGTTAACACAAGGTTGGTTAACATAAAATCTTTATATATATACATGCTAGGTAGGCGACAAAATACAGTCACATCCACTTAACAGCTAGTAGAAAATTCTGTCACTACTCTTCCTCGCCTTTTGTAAATTTACGCTTTTTAGCTGCTGGCTTCAAGTCTTGAGCTTCTGGATTTGTTGTCAAAAGGTGCTGTTTCATAATGTATTTGAGCCTGTCAACTGGGTTTTTGATGTTTGAATAATTTATTCTCATACGATGCAAATCGTGGTGAATAGATTCTCCACCTTGTTCACCATAAAAACTTAAGCCCATTCTCCACTTGTTTACAAAATCCAATACATGGTCTTCTAGTATGTGCAGCTTTGGACTGATGTATATTGAAGGCCAATTAATTCTTAAATAGCACATGAACTGATTGATAGATGTCTCTAAAAGTTGGTTAAACAAATTTTATAAATTGACTTTTCTACCTTTAAGCATTTCATAAAAATCAAACTGGCATATTTTACCTAAATTTGATAACATTTCTTGGGTCATAATACATGAAGAATTGAATATTGAGTGACACGAACCATACAGCTTGAACAGTTGTTCAAACTTCTTGCATGTTTCTTGACACTCCAGATATAAAACTTGATCATCACATTGATACTGTACAATTTCAGGAATACGATCACATAAATACTTTATGTTGCCATCCTATAATATTGTCTACTGTTTGTTGTAAACCAATTTGTGAAATTATACTTATGCATAATACAATTTCATATTTTTCGTTTACTTTATCTTGTTTCAATACAAATTGTATAGCATTGTATTGAAACAAGATAAAGTAAACGAAAATTTTTCTAAATTGCAAAAATAAATCTAACCTTGAGCATTTTATGACAATGGTTGCCAATGAAGTGGTTTTCCGTGGTACGCCTGCCTCTCAACACCAAGCTCCTGCAGTGTATCGTCTAGGGATGATACGCAAGGACCAGATCCAATTTCCAATTGGTACTTTTCTTTAAATGCTTTTATGCTTCTATGTTTCTCCTTCAGTTCAAATTCTAAGTTATCCAACTCTGGTGTGTAGTTTTTTTCAAACTCATCCTTGGTAATTTGTTTAGATATAACCATCCAGTTCATATGTTCCTGCTGGTTATCATACTCGTCCTCCAATTCTTTTGACTCATTTTGTAAATTGCTAAATATATACATATATATATACATATATATAGATATGTTATAAAGAAATGCAGCCCAAAATATGATTGGAAGTAGTATTAATAATAATAAAAATCTAGTAAGGTGTACATACATTAAAATTCTCATATTTTCCATAAACTCTGCAAATTTAATATTAATTTCACCATCAGTAGTTTGAGCATGAATTGTGGCAATTCTTAAATTAACTTCTTGACAGTAGCTTTCCAAGTTGTTGAACATTTTTAAATATATCCCAAGTGTTAGGTGGAGCCCTGGTATAGCCACCTATATAAAAAAGTAATAAAAAATAGGTTTGCTGAATTTTCATAACATTGCACGAAGTACATTATACTTACTTGTTCTAGGGGGATGTTAAAGAAGCAATCATGTATCACATTTTGATAGTGTTTGGCGTTTTTCACTAATGATCCATTGTGACGAAATCGCTGCAGGTTTGTGTTCAAACTGTCCAAGCTACGTTTTGGAAAAGATCCACGAATAAATTTTGGGATGCAAAGTTGGTCAGTCTTTATGCTGCACCAGAGACAACAGTGACGGCCTGTAAAATTTAAAACACTAAGGTAATTTTATAGATAGATTTTATTATATATAATACACATATAATGTGTGTATTATTGATATATAATACACATAATTTTTTTAAGGAATCTGAAGTGATATGTGCCCAAATAAGGAACTTTTGAAGCTATTTTTGTTTTTCCTTGATGTGAAATTTTCAAAATATGATATTTATTTTAATTTAATCAAACATGTCATTACCATTTGCCCCACTAATTCCATACATAGCACATAAATACTCGTAATCTCCATACATAAAGAGACGGATCTTCAAATTATTCCACTTCTGTTTTTGTAGAATCCTAATTTGGGGTTTAAATCTTTCTAAGCAGATTCTTAAATTTGTCACGGAATCCTTTGCCTCAAATATGCTGAAGATGGTTGTATTTTCTTTGCGATTGGGGTTTCTAATATTTGCCACTTGATAGCTCATTTTGAAACTGTTATCACCATGGTCACCACCAATTTTAACATGTATTTCATCATCTGGTATAAATGAGTGATGAACTAATTGATTATTTTTACTCAGTTCTGTTAACCGGTTTAATATATGACCTACAACATTGTAAAGGTATACCCAAGGCTTGGGATCTACAACAAGCTGCTTATTATTGCTACTAAATTTCCGAGTTAGAGGAGCTAGCTCAGCAACAAGCCCTTTCCCTATCCACTTGTCTGCAACCTGTCTTGTTGTTTTTTCAGATGTGAGTTTGATGTCAAAAGTGGCAAGCCATCGGGAAATATTTCGCATAAGGTTCCATGGCAAATTCAAGGTGGCTTTCATGGCGGCAGCAGTCTCAGCTGGAATGGAGACATGATGGATTTCTGTGATTATTTGTTTTCTCTGCTCCTTGTCGCATTTTTTCATGATCACAGCTGTTTGTTTCACAAATGCATCATTTGAATTTCCTGAAATCATGTTGATTATATTTTTAGCTGTTTTGCTCCGATCAGATAAGCTTCTTTTACTGCTTTCATTTGATAACTTTCTTGGCATGCTGATCGGTGTAACCGTTATTGGCTAAAATAAAGAAATGTTTTTTATTTTTAGTCTTTGTTAGGTATATAATATATATATATATAGTAGAAATATGAATAATTTTCAGGTAAATGCAGAAATATATGTATATTCTAAATGTTTATTTATATACCTGTGGTCTATTTGTAGCAAATTGAATTGTTTGATTCGGTAGTGTTGACTGTTTAATTTTGATACCAACCAAATGTGTCATGCATTTTTCAATAATTGTCGGTACAGGCTTAGACGGACTTAGCTTTAAAATGTCGTTGGGTGTCATCAATTCTGGCTCAATGGTTTTTTTCGGCCTTCCACCATTTTTAGATTTTATAGGCCGTCCCCCTTTAGATTTAATTTTCGAGAAATTTGATGCACTGCCTTCTTTCCATTTTACTGGGCATTTTGATGTTTTTGTGCCCCGCAAATTACAATTTTGCATTGTGCAGTAACATTTATTACAAAATTTTGGTGGATGTATTTTGTTTACATCTTGCTCAAAGTCCTCCTGAAATGCTGACTGAAGGCCAGAAAGGTTTTCCTTTATAAGATAGGAAACTCTTCCATTCAAAATATTTCCACATATGCGACAAAGTTTGGTTAGATCTGTATGTTCTGCCATTCTATAGCTATAATTATTCTAAAAAATAATATTATGTAACCAGTTTAATCGTTGCCTTTCCAATTATATTTTTTAACTTAGTCAAAAGCTTTTTGGAAACATAAAGTTTCACATTTCATGACCATAAGCTTTTTTTCCTGTCTGTGCCACCATTTTAAAAATTTGAATTTTGTTCAACTTTGATGACAAATATTTTTCAGAAAAAAACTGAAAGCAGTATGGAACTTTAAAAAATAGAAAGTATAATCCTTGGGCTTTCGTAACATATAAGTTTGATTAGGTGAAAAACTCTATATAACGTTATAGCCGACCTGTTAGCTAGGTCACTTTTTGACTCGACATTTACCATCTGTCTTATTTACGTTTGTTGCGCTTGGAAACGACAACAAAATTGTTTTTGGTTTTTTTCCACAGCATCTGAAGACCTTAGATGCTAGTTAAATAGATTTACATAAGTCCACGCGAGAGTAAAATTTCTGTTATCGACATTAGAAGTTGTGCCTTTATCAGCAACTTTGTTACAAAATTTTGGAAGCTCGCCTCAGACTCCCGGCAAATGCGCTAAAATTCCATTGTACGGCCGTTTGAATCACCCGTGACAAAAAAGGGACCTAGCATTCACAGGGTCTAATTTGTGTGTGTACATATGTACTTTACAACAGCTGATTCCTGCCGATACAAATACATATATATATAAAGAAAAGTTTTAAGAAAAATATTCTAAAATTTGTATAGCTATTCATATTATAGAAATACCTGATTTAAGCAGCAACTCAACACATTCATTATGACCAAAATGAGATGCCTCGTGAAGTAGTGTTGATGTGTGATTAGGACCTGCTCCAGCATTGATATCGATTCCACTATCAATAAGGAGTTTTAAACACTTAACATTGCCACATGATGCAGCCATATGCCCTGGAGTCCACCAAGCATCGTAAGTTTTGCATGTTACTTTCATTCTGCATCTATAAGATCAAACAAAGCTTACATTATAATAATTTAATTGTAATCAATCACTAGCAAATGTAATTCGAAATTAACATTTATACATGACAAAAGTACAATGAACACCTTATAAGTTCCTTCAAACATTCTAAATGACCAAATCGAGATGCTTCATGCATAGGACTCCAACCCCCATTTCTGTATATATTCAACTTTATATTTTCAACACTCAAAATTGCCTTGGCACATTCTAAAAATCCACTATATACTGCATGATATAATGGCGTTCGGTTATCACAATCGACAGCATTGACATCAGCATTGTGGACAATCAACATTTTTACTGATTCTGTATCACCTTTATTTGCAGACACGTGAAGTGGGGTCATCTGTTGTGCATTTTTGCTGTCAATATATGCACCTAATTCCACAAGGTATTTAAGTATTCTACAGTGTTTGTTGTTCGCTGCTTGATGTAGTAGTGTTGGTGAAACATTTTTAAATTTAAGATGGGGAAAATCAGTATTCAGGATCGTTTTTGTTCCGCTTAAGTTGCCATCAGAAACAGCTGCGAATAAATCTGTCATTACATTTATCCGCACGTTTGCATCGACGTCGGCCATATTTGTTTTGATTTTAAGCAATTACAGTTGGCCTTCAAACTATATAATTGTTATAGAGGGCGCATCATTCGAGAAATTATTATAGGCGCCCCTCTTTCTATAAAAACGCTTGCGCCCAACAGAAGGGCAGTTTTTACAAGGTGATAAAATATAGAGGGTATTCATTCAATTTTTTATTAAATGTTCATTAAAAGTCAAACTCCACGACATTAACATCAACGGAATTTGCTTATAAAATGTTGTTTTGAGAACAGAAGCGATAAATAACCTCAGATAATATCCAGGGCGTGAAGATGCTACAGTGAAACAATAACAGTGCTTTTTTTCTGTTTATTTATTTATTTATTTTTTCTGTTATTCATTTTAATAAATACTTTTTGTTACGTATAGAATATTTGTACAAGCTGAAACAAGCTCGTTTCATTGTCTTTTTACCTTTTTTTATACTAGGCGTCAACTTCAACCCCCCAGGGCATGCTATTTTCCTTTTTTATTAAAACTCGGAATTTAACATTAGAACGCGTGTGTCCATACCATCAGTATACATATGCAGCATAAGCATATTGACAAGATCCATCTTATATTTTGCAACAATAAAACATGTTTACAGCAGGTACGTGTGAGGACAGTTGTTATCTGTCCCTCCACCCCCCCCCCCCCTCACCCTCCTCCACCCCCCCCTCCTCACCTCCCCATCTATCTACCTTAAGTTGATTGATTTCCCCGAAGATTAACTTTCGCGAATTTCGCGGATTTTGGCTTCAACCGCGAAAGTTTATCCCTTTTTTCGCTGGTATCCCTTTGTTATGTTTGAATAAAACTGTAACTACAGACTGAAAATACAAATAACTTGTTGATCCGTAATGGTAATATTATCTTTTCTCTGATTCGTTTGACCTTAAGAAAGACCCCATTATTATTTCGTTTTTTGGTTCTGTATAGTTGGTTTTCACGATTTCTAAGAACTGATCAATGAGTAAGTGGTGTCTTACAGTTCCAGGTAAGGTGACCAAGACTTTACATACAATTTCTAGACCAACTCGAACTAGAGGAGACCTTATGTAGTGTGCTGTGATGAGTTTTGCAGTAATTTTAGCTCCTCATTTTAAAGGAACTTTCTAGATCTCGAGATTTCACGTGGCAAGTGACTAACAATGGTTGTATTTTGTGTAGCATTCTTTCCAAAGCATTTTATTATTTTTTTAAATTTCGACCCTCCAGCTCCTGATGAAGCTTGCCTTGGAAATGTTGAACATCAAACTATCAAGAAGAGTATCCAACTGTCTTCCAAAAAAAAGCAGTTCGTAAGTTCAATGCACAATATCCGAAAATGAACGAAAGTACAGTTAGAGGCTTTCAAAACAAGTACGAATCTGAAATTGCAGAAGCCAAAAGAAAGGGAAAATCTATATCACCCCACATCGAAAAGGTGCCACAATAAGGTAGACCACTCCCACGGGAACATTAGATGCCATTATGGTTAAAAGGACTTGACAGCTATCAGTACCGCGGATCCGTGCAAAAGCATTAATGGCATTAACCCCGGGTTAGTTGGAGACATCGACATAGAATCTTCCCACTGGGCCCAAAGCCTATTTCGTCGGATGGGCTTCGCTAGAAGGAGAGCAACAACATCCAAATTAGAAATACTAGATGCGCATTTAAAGAAATTAAGTATCAGTATTTGTACTATATTGTTATAAAAGTTGAGAAGTACAAGATCCCGGAGTGTCTGCTGATTAACATAGATCAGACCCCAACGAAGTATGTCCCTGTAAGCCAATCAACTTTCCGAAAAAGAACACAAAACAGGTCACTATTAAAGGCAGTTCGGACAGATCAACAACAGCTCATTTGCTATAACTTTTAGTGGTACCTTCTTGCCTATGCAACTTATTTACGGCGGTAAGAACAAGTAAATCACTTCCAAGATACAAGTTTCACGGTAGCTTTTCTATAAGTGCAGACCCAATCCATTACAGCAATGAAAACAAGTCTTTGTCCTTTATATCCAAGAGGCCCGCGAGAAAAACTTTCCGCCGATCAGAAAGCACTTGTAGTAATGGATGTCTTTTTAGGAAAGATAACACCAACCGGATTAGATTGCTTTAAAGAGCACAATATTGAGATTGAGATGTTGTACAACAAATGATGCAGAGATTATTTTTATCTTTACTGCTTCAGCTGGCACAGCAATATTAAAAACGGAATTAATCTTTACCCTTGCGGTAATTTATCATATTTTTTACAAACTTTTTACGCTCTCTTTAAAAGGCGGGAAAAAGTAGAATTCTTTTCTAAATTGACTAACAGTACTCGACACTTGTCTTCTGTCATGCGTTTCAGGAATGTTCGTTTGTGATTTGCGTTCTGCTATAATTCTATTGACTTTTGTCAGCATTCGGATTATATCAGTGTTGTGTGCATGTTTGCGAAATACCGAACAAAGTGTCTGTATGAACCATGAACCAGTCTGTGAATTTCTCCACGAATAAAACCCTTTCGCAGTCGAGTAAGCAAGCAAGAAATCAGCTTCAATAGGTAATGAAGACGGTTTAATTTTAGTTTTTCCGTCAACTTCGTCCAGACTATTCATGTAGTCTGAGCCTTGACATGCTTGAATGATAAATATTTTCGGCTTTCCCGCCAAATTTGAGCCACGAAATAATCGAGTCAATTTCTTAATCTCGATACTTTCATCTGTGGCAAAAATTATATTTTCATGGCCATGTGTTAAAAAAGTGCAGATCAGAGCACCCATGTTACTGTAGTCATCGTATGAAGCCATCGTCATAACCTGTTTTAACTCTTTCCTGTTCAAATCGTCAAAACATTCTACAATAAATCCTAACGCCAAAAACAACCGAGTCAATTCTCTTGCGTCTTTTTCGGTACCTTCTCGAGGAAATTCATCCAATCCGGTTTTCGGATGAAAGTTTTTAATGTTTATTATAATCAGACGCCCTCTTGGGTATGTATCCATTTTGTAAAACATATCAGAATCTATTCCACTGAGATCAGTTTTAAAACTCGCTGTTGAAGTTTCTTCATTTGGAAAATAAATATTATATCTGTCACCTAAGTCTTTTACAGGGTTATAAATTTTAAATTTTGTCATCATTCCACCGTCAATGTCTTCCATGATGCGATCAAAATTTGTTATTTGTTGTTGTTGTGCATAGAACACGTTACGATGTTCGATCTTTGTTCGAATTCTCTGCTAGGCAATTCATCTCGACCATAAACACAGCCTCGCCAGTTTGTATGATGCACAAGTCAGTAATAACATTTTAAATCGATAATATTTACTCTAAGAACTTTTACTTAAAACAACTTTATTTCTATTCTTTTTATTTCGTGCTTAGAAACGACATATTTGCCAGATGGAGGAATTTGAACTGTTCAACTTTCAACAAACTTTTATTTATGCTTGCACGATGGTTGTCATAATAAATTCCATGTTTTTCTACTCAATTTTTTCTACTAAAAATAAGAAAACTCTCTGTTATTGTGAACTGTTCATAGGGTCTTAAAAATTAATGACTTTAAAAGATTTATCAAAAACATTATCTCAACTTACATCTGCACACAAAACGCAGATGCTTTCACACACAGAATTGTCTCGATGAGTAGACCAACACCAAGGAAATTAATTTTCTCAATAAATGTTTTAAAATAAAACCTAATTTTCGCGAAGCTAACAAGACCTTAAATTAAATTTCGCGGATTTGATGACATTGTGTTTCTAAATTTATACCGTTTTTTAGGAGCTTTTATGTAAAAAAAGCTAAGAGTCATAAAGACTGCTGGAAGTTGAAATTCACATATATTTTATATGTAGTTCTAAGTAGAAGAAAAAACTTTACTTCAATTTATTTCTAGAAATTTTTAATTAAGGTTTTTTGTTTAAACATCGCATCTATCCTCCTATTTTTGGCAAAATTACAATTTTAATGCCAGTGCAATAAGAAGATATCTCTAAAAATTGGAAGAACAAATAAAGCCACATCAAAGAATATTCATCACGCATGGCTTTTAAAGTAGGCTGCAAAAGTGAAATTGTGCGTGGGATTATGCCCCTCCTGACTTCACTACCCTCGAAGCCATTGCCATTTAAAGACGGATACGTCTCGTGGGATGTAGGAGTAGTTGCTTGTTATAAAATTTCAAAAACACAACAAACACTTCTCTCATATTTCCTTGCCCAGAATGACTTGTGGCGCCGTAGATTAGTGGTTATAGACCGGGGTTCGATTCCTCTTGACGGCGATTCAACATGGGCAGGTGAATGTTACCATAGCCCCGGGTTATCCCATGCCATGTGAGGGAAATTGGGGAGACGGCACACTGTGTGGGCCGTTGGATGTTGCCGGGAGTTGTCTAGTAGAGCGCGGCCCCTAATTGGGTCTGCGTAGCTCAAAATTAGCCTTAAATACTCTAGGACTCTCCATCTAAGCCATGGCCCCTCCTGGAAATAATAGACAGGGTATATCTCTCGATATTTGTGAGGCTAGCCATTTAAAATATGCACATCTATCTATCTATCTACTTGTGAATCATTATTCATGAAAAGTCAAAACAAATGTTGTTTGCTCGGCCAATGATAAACAAAACGTTAGCAGAACCTTTTGCAAGTCAACAGATAGAGCTCTGGATTGTTAAGTGGAGGACAAACTGTACTACATATTGGCTAGTTCCCTCCCTGAACAATATGGCACAAGATAAATCATTTGGAGTAGGTCTAGTCTGCCTCTCCCTAAATTGTTTGTCCCTAAACGCAGGTTGACAATGAAGCAAATTCATTCCCAATATAGCTATTTATTTTTCGACCCTGTCATGATAACGTTGTAACAACAACAACTCGACATGAATTTGTTTCCATGTGGTTGAATTAGGGAGATTTTTACAAACACAATGAGTAAACATCAATTGGTATGAATCATATTAACGAGGAGTTTATGAATAATAAAAAAAAATTGTTAGAATTTCTCTATCCAAATTTTGAATAGCTCTGAATAGTGAATACTGAATATGTAAGTTTGATCTACCATTTAGAAAAAGGATATTTTGAGAGATTTTCAAAGTGAATGATGAATATGAAATTTCGTTACATTTATTACGCCAAAATTTTCTTCACTCGCAAAGGACAGGAGTTTTGACAATAAAAATCTACCGACATTCAGCGATGCTTATTTCTTTTGTTTATGGTTGGATTATTTTAATTTCGCTTCATGGTAAGAAAACTTTTAAAAATGATTTTTAATTTAGAGTTGGCCAGATTACTGAATTACATAGCTACAAGGATCATCAAAGGGTTTGTTCCCAGCAGAAAGTTTTAGATATGTATGGGAAGTTTTAGATCAAGGAAATATCGACTCTTTGTGTCTAATAATTTTTTATTTTTTTTTGAATTTTGAATTTTTAAGTTTTGACCTAATTCAAAAATATATGTTTTTACCACTCTGACGAGCATAATTGTGAATATCTTAAAACAGATGCCAGGAAAAGCAATCAAATGTGGAAAATATATAATTTTACCACTCTGACGAGCATGATTGTGAATTCCTTGAAACAGATATGCCAGGAAAGGCAATCATATGTGGAAAATATAACGCATATACTTATAGCAACCATCCTTTATATAGCGGACACCTCTTTATAACGAACGCTTTGTACCCCCATAAAACTAACCTCCCTA
>JASGCC010001797.1:0-32858 GCA_030067915.1 Hydractinia echinata
AATAACATTTTCTTTTTTGACATGATTGCTGGAACTCGATTCACTGGGCGCTGTGGTAGCGCTTCATTTTAAAATTTATAGATATAGTCATTTTTTCACTGTGGACCCAATCCTAGCCATTAGCGCGCGCTGAAGAAATAGAGACAGTTTCAAAACTACATTTCATTGACTTTCTAACGGTATCAATCCGTTTGAGTTACAACGTTTGCGTCACATATTCGTACCAACATGTATTTAGCGATATTTTTGATATTACTAGGTTGCATCGCTTTTAACAGTGAAACGATTGACGTGGGACTTAATTGAACTGATTTTAGACTTTGCCTTATAAATGTGATAAATGAGACAATTGGACTCCAAGAAATAACATTCTTCTTAATTTGACATGATTGCTGGAACTCAGCGATTACACTGGGCGCTGGTGGTAGCGCTTATTTAAAATTTAGATAAATAAGTCATTTTTCACTGTGGGACAATCCTAGCCGTTAGCGCTGAAGAAATAGAGACAGTTTCAAAAACTACATTTCATTGACTTTTTCTAACGGTATCAATCCGTTTGAGTTACAATTTGCGTCACATATTCGTACCAACATGTATTTACGATATTTTCTGATATTACTAGGTTGCATCGCTTTTAACAGTGAAACGATTGACTGTGGGACTTAAATGAACTGATTTTTGGACTTTGCCTTATAAATGTGATATAATGAGACAATTGGACTCCAAGAAATAACATTCTTCTTAATTTGACATGATTGCTGGAACTCAGCGATTGCACTGGGCACTGTGGTAGCGCTTTATTTAAAAATTTATATAATAAGTATATTTTTACTGGACCAATCCTAGCCGTTAGCGCGCGCTGAAGAAATAGAGACAGTTTCAAAACTACATTTCATTGATTTCTAACGGTATCAATCCGTTTGAGTTACAACGTTGCGTCACATATTCGTACCAACATGTATTTAGCGATATTTTTCTGATATTACTAGGTTGCATCGCTTTTAACAGTGAAACGATTGACTGTGGGACTTAATTGAACTGATTTTGGACTTTGACTTATAAATGTATAAATGAGACAATTGGACTCCAAGAAATAACATTCTTCTTAATTTGACATGATTGCTGGAACTCAGCGCACTGGCGCTGTGGTAGCGCTTTATTTAAAAATTAGATAAATAGTCATTTTTTACTGTGGGACCAATCCTAGCCGTTAGCGCGCGCCGAAGAAATAGAGACAGTTTCAAAAACTACATTTCATTGACTTTTTAACGGTATCAGTCCGTTTGAGTTACAACGGTTGCGTCACATATTCGTACCAACATGTATTTAGCGATATTTTTCTGATATTACTAGGTTGCATCGCTTTTAACAGTGAAACGATTGACTGTGGGACTTAATTGAACTGATTTTGGACTTTGACCTTATAAATGTGATAAATGAGACAATTGGACTCCAAGAAATAACATTCTTCTTAATTTGACATGATTGCTGGAACTCAAGCGATTACACTGGTCGCTGTGGTAGCGTTTTTTTAAAAATTCAGATAAATAAGTCATTTTTTACTGTGGGACCAATCCTAGCCGTTAGCACGCGCTGAAGAAATAGAGACAGTTTCAAAAACTACATTCATTGACTTTTAACGGTATCAGTCCGTTTGAGTTACAACGGTTGCGTCACATATTCGTACCAACATGTATTTAGCGATATTTTTCTGATATTACTAGGTTGCATCGCTTTTAACAGTGAAACGATTGACTGTGGGACTTAATTGAACTGATTTTGACTTTGACCTTATAAATGTGATAAATGAGACAATTGGACTCCAAGAAATAACATTCTTCTTAATTTGACATGATTGCTGGAACTCAGCGATTACACTGGGCGCTGTGGTAGCGCTTTATTTAAAAATTTAGATAAATAAGTCATTTTTTACTGTGGGACAATCTAGCCGTTAGCGCGCGCTGAAGAAATAGAGACAGTTTCAAAAACTACATTTCATTGACTTTCTAACGGTATCAATCCGTTTGAGTTACAACGGTTGCGTCACATATTCGTACCAACATGTATTTAGCGATATTTTCTGATATTACTAGGTTGCATCGCTTTTAACAGTGAAACGATTGACTGTGGGACTTAATTGAACTGATTTTGGACTTTGACCTTATAAATGTGATAAATGAGACAATTGGACTCCAAGAAATAACATTCTTCTTAATTTGACATGATTGCTGGAACTCAGCGATTACACTGGGCGCTGTGGTAGCGCTTTATTTAAAAATTTAGATAAATAAGTCATTTTTTACTGTGGGACCAATCCTAGCCGTTAGCGCGCGCTGAAGAAATAGAGACAGTTTCAAAAACTACATTTCATTGACTTTCTAACGGTATCAATCCGTTTGAGTTACAACGGTTGCGTCACATATTCGTACCAACATGTATTTAGCGATATTTTTCTGATATTACTAGGTTGCATCGCTTTTAACAGTGAAACGATTGACTGTGGGACTTAATTGAACTGATTTTGGACTTTGACCTTATAAATGTGATAAATGAGACAATTGGACTCCAAGAAATAACATTCTTCTTAATTTGACATGATTGCTGGAACTCAGCGATTACACTGGGCGCTGTGGTAGCGCTTTATTTAAAAATTTAGATAAATAAGTCATTTTTTACTGTGGGACCAATCCTAGCCGTTAGCGCGCGCTGAAGAAATAGAGACAGTTTCAAAAACTACATTTCATTGACTTTCTAACGGTATCAGTCCGTTTGAGTTACAACGGTTGCGTCACATATTCGTACCAACATGTATTTAGCGATATTTTTCTGATATTACTAGGTTGCATCGCTTTTAACAGTGAAACGATTGACTGTGGGACTTAATTGAACTGATTTTGGACTTTGACCTTATAAATGTGATAAATGAGACAATTGGACTCCAAGAAATAACATTCTTCTTAATTTGACATGATTGCTGGAACTCAGCAATTACACTGGGCGCTGTGGTAGCGCTTTATTTAAAAATTTAGATAAATAAGTCATTTTTTACTGTGGGACCAATCCTAGCCGTTAGCGCGCGCTGAAGAAATAGAGACAGTTTCAAAAACTACATTTCATTGACTTTCTAACGGTATCAGTCCGTTTGAGTTACAACGGTTGCGTCACATATTCGTACCAACATGTATTTAGCGATATTTTTCTGATATTACTAGGTTGCATCGCTTTTAACAGTGAAACGATTGACTGTGGGACTTAATTGAACTGATTTTGGACTTTGACCTTATAAATGTGATAAATGAGACAATTGGACTCCAAGAAATAACATTCTTCTTAATTTGACATGATTGCTGGAACTCAGCGATTACACTGGGCGCTGTGGTAGCGCTTTATTTAAAAATTTAGATAAATAAGTCATTTTTTACTGTGGGACCAATCCTAGCCGTTAGCGCGCGCTGAAGAAATAGAGACAGTTTCAAAAACTACATTTCATTGACTTTCTAACGGTATCATCCGTTTGAGTTACAACGGTTGCGTCACATATTCGTACCAACATGTATTTAGCGATATTTTTCTGATATTACTAGGTTGCATCGCTTTTAACAGTGAAACGATTGACTGTGGGACTTAATTGAACTGATTTTGGACTTTGACCTTATAAATGTGATAAATGAGACAATTGGACTCCAAGAAATAACATTCTTCTTAATTTGACATGATTGCTGGAACTCAGCGATTACACTGGGCGCTGTGGTAGCGCTTTATTTAAAAATTTAGATAAATAAGTCATTTTTTACTGTGGGACCAATCCTAGCCGTTAGCGCGCGCTGAAGAAATAGAGACAGTTTCAAAAACTACATTTCATTGACTTTCTAACGGTATCAGTCCGTTTGAGTTACAACGGTTGCGTCACATATTCGTACCAACATGTATTTAGCGATATTTTTCTGATATTACTAGGTTGCATCGCTTTTAACAGTGAAACGATTGACTGTGGGACTTAATTGAACTGATTTTGGACTTTGACCTTATAAATGTGATAAATGAGACAATTGGACTCCAAGAAATAACATTCTTCTTAATTTGACATGATTGCTGGAACTCAGCGATTACACTGGGCGCTGTGGTAGCGCTTTATTTAAAAATTTAGATAAATAAGTCATTTTTTACTGTGGGACCAATCCTAGCCGTTAGCGCGCGCTGAAGAAATAGAGACAGTTTCAAAAACTACATTTCATTGACTTTCTAACGGTATCAGTCCGTTTGAGTTACAACGGTTGCGTCACATATTCGTACCAACATGTATTTAGCGATATTTTTCTGATATTACTAGGTTGCATCGCTTTTAACAGTGAAACGATTGACTGTGGGACTTAATTGAACTGATTTTGGACTTTGACCTTATAAATGTGATAAATGAGACAATTGGACTCCAAGAAATAACATTCTTCTTAATTTGACATGATTGCTGGAACTCAGCGATTACACTGGGCGCTGTGGTAGCGCTTTATTTAAAAATTTAGATAAATAAGTCATTTTTTACTGTGGGACCAATCCTAGCCGTTAGCGCGCGCTGAAGAAATAGAGACAGTTTCAAAAACTACATTTCATTGACTTTCTAACGGTATCAGTCCGTTTGAGTTACAACAGTTGCGTCACATATTTGTATTTAGCGATATTTTTCTGATATTACTAGGTTGCATCGCTTTTAACAGTGAAACGATTGACTGTGGGACTTAATTGAACTGATTTTGGACTTTGACCTTATAAATGTGATAAATGAGACAATTGGACTCCAAGAAATAACATTCTTCTTAATTTGACATGATTGCTGGAACTCAGCGATTACACTGGGCGCTGTGGTAGCGCTTTAATTAAAATTTAGATAAATAAGTCATTTTTTACTGTGGGACCAATCCTAGCCGTTAGCGCGCGCTGAAGAAATAGAGACAGTTTCAAAAACTACATTTCATTGACTTTCTAACGGTATCAGTCCGTTTGAGTTACAACGGTTGCGTCACATATTCGTACCAACATGTATTTAGCGATATTTTTCTGATATTACTAGGTTGCATCGCTTTTAACAGTGAAACGATTGACTGTGGGACTTAATTGAACTGATTTTGGACTTTGACCTTATAAATGTGATAAATGAGACAATTGGACTCCAAGAAATAACATTCTTCTTAATTTGACATGATTGCTGGAACTCAGCGATTACACTGGGCGCTGTGGTAGCGCTTTATTTAAAAATTTAGATAAATAAGTCATTTTTTACTGTGGGACCAATCCTAGCCGTTAGCGCGCGCTGAAGAAATAGAGACAGTTTCAAAAACTACATTTCATTGACTTTCTAACGGTATCAGTCCGTTTGAGTTACAACGGTTGCGTCACATATTCGTACCAACATGTATTTAGCGATATTTTTCTGATATTACTAGGTTGCATCGCTTTTAACAGTGAAACGATTGACTGTGGGACTTAATTGAACTGATTTTGGACTTTGACCTTATAAATGTGATAAATGAGACAATTGGACTCCAAGAAATAACATTCTTCTTAATTTGACATGATTGCTGGAACTCAGCGATTACACTGGGCGCTGTGGTAGCGCTTTATTTAAAAATTTAGATAAATAAGTCATTTTTTACTGTGGGACCAATCCTAGCCGTTAGCGCGCGCTGAAGAAATAGAGACAGTTTCAAAAACTACATTTCATTGACTTTCTAACGGTATCAGTCCGTTTGAGTTACAACGGTTGCGTCACATATTCGTACCAACATGTATTTAGCGATATTTTTCTGATATTACTAGGTTGCATCGCTTTTAACAGTGAAACGATTGACTGTGGGACTTAATTGAACTGATTTTGGACTTTGACCTTATAAATGTGATAAATGAGACAATTGGACTCCAAGAAATAACATTCTTCTTAATTTGACATGATTGCTGGAACTCAGCGATTACACTGGGCGCTGTGGTAGCGCTTTATTTAAAAATTTAGATAAATAAGTCATTTTTTACTGTGGGACCAATCCTAGCCGTTAGCGCGCGCTGAAGAAATAGAGACAGTTTCAAAAACTACATTTCATTGACTTTCTAACGGTATCAGTCCGTTTGAGTTACAACGGTTGCGTCACATATTCGTACCAACATGTATTTAGCGATATTTTTCTGATATTACTAGGTTGCATCGCTTTTAACAGTGAAACGATTGACTGTGGGACTTAATTGAACTGATTTTGGACTTTGACCTTATAAATGTGATAAATGAGACAATTGGACTCCAAGAAATAACATTCTTCTTAATTTGACATGATTGCTGGAACTCAGCGATTACACTGGGCGCTGTGGTAGCGCTTTATTTAAAAATTTAGATAAATAAGTCATTTTTTACTGTGGGACCAATCCTAGCCGTTAGCGCGCGCTGAAGAAATAGAGACAGTTTCAAAAACTACATTTCATTGACTTTCTAACGGTATCAGTCCGTTTGAGTTACAACGGTTGCGTCACATATTCGTACCAACATGTATTTAGCGATATTTTTCTGATATTACTAGGTTGCATCGCTTTTAACAGTGAAACGATTGACTGTGGGACTTAATTGAACTGATTTTGGACTTTGACCTTATAAATGTGATAAATGAGACAATTGGACTCCAAGAAATAACATTCTTCTTAATTTGACATGATTGCTGGAACTCAGCGATTACACTGGGCGCTGTGGTAGCGCTTTATTTAAAAATTTAGATAAATAAGTCATTTTTTACTGTGGGACCAATCCTAGCCGTTAGCGCGCGCTGAAGAAATAGAGACAGTTTCAAAAACTACATTTCATTGACTTTCTAACGGTATCAGTCCGTTTGAGTTACAACGGTTGCGTCACATATTCGTACCAACATGTATTTAGCGATATTTTTCTGATATTACTAGGTTGCATCGCTTTTAACAGTGAAACGATTGACTGTGGGACTTAATTGAACTGATTTTGGACTTTGACCTTATAAATGTGATAAATGAGACAATTGGACTCCAAGAAATAACATTCTTCTTAATTTGACATGATTGCTGGAACTCAGCGATTACACTGGGCGCTGTGGTAGCGCTTTATTTAAAAATTTAGATAAATAAGTCATTTTTTACTGTGGGACCAATCCTAGCCGTTAGCGCGCGCTGAAGAAATAGAGACAGTTTCAAAAACTACATTTCATTGACTTTCTAACGGTATCAGTCCGTTTGAGTTACAACGGTTGCGTCACATATTCGTACCAACATGTATTTAGCGATATTTTTCTGATATTACTAGGTTGCATCGCTTTTAACAGTGAAACGATTGACTGTGGGACTTAATTGAACTGATTTTGGACTTTGACCTTATAAATGTGATAAATGAGACAATTGGACTCCAAGAAATAACATTCTTCTTAATTTGACATGATTGCTGGAACTCAGCGATTACACTGGGCGCTGTGGTAGCGCTTTATTTAAAAATTTAGATAAATAAGTCATTTTTTACTGTGGGACCAATCCTAGCCGTTAGCGCGCGCTGAAGAAATAGAGACAGTTTCAAAAACTACATTTCATTGACTTTCTAACGGTATCAGTCCGTTTGAGTTACAACGGTTGCGTCACATATTCGTACCAACATGTATTTAGCGATATTTTTCTGATATTACTAGGTTGCATCGCTTTTAACAGTGAAACGATTGACTGTGGGACTTAATTGAACTGATTTTGGACTTTGACCTTATAAATGTGATAAATGAGACAATTGGACTCCAAGAAATAACATTCTTCTTAATTTGACATGATTGCTGGAACTCAGCGATTACACTGGGCGCTGTGGTAGCGCTTTATTTAAAAATTTAGATAAATAAGTCATTTTTTACTGTGGGACCAATCCTAGCCGTTAGCGCGCGCTGAAGAAATAGAGACAGTTTCAAAAACTACATTTCATTGACTTTCTAACGGTATCAGTCCGTTTGAGTTACAACGGTTGCGTCACATATTCGTACCAACATGTATTTAGCGATATTTTTCTGATATTACTAGGTTGCATCGCTTTTAACAGTGAAACGATTGACTGTGGGACTTAATTGAACTGATTTTGGACTTTGACCTTATAAATGTGATAAATGAGACAATTGGACTCCAAGAAATAACATTCTTCTTAATTTGACATGATTGCTGGAACTCAGCGATTACACTGGGCGCTGTGGTAGCGCTTTTTTAAAAATTTAGATAAATAAGTCATTTTTTACTGTGGGACCAATCCTAGCCGTTAGCGCGCGCTGAAGAAATAGAGACAGTTTCAAAAACTACATTTCATTGACTTTCTAACGGTATCAGTCCGTTTGAGTTACAACGGTTGCGTCACATATTCGTACCAACATGTATTTAGCGATATTTTTCTGATATTACTAGGTTGCATCGCTTTTAACAGTGAAACGATTGACTGTGGGACTTAATTGAACTGATTTTGGACTTTGACCTTATAAATGTGATAAATGAGACAATTGGACTCCAAGAAATAACATTCTTCTTAATTTGACATGATTGCTGGAACTCAGCGATTACACTGGGCGCTGTGGTAGCGCTTTATTTAAAAATTTAGATAAATAAGTCATTTTTTACTGTGGGACCAATCCTAGCCGTTAGCGCGCGCTGAAGAAATAGAGACAGTTTCAAAAACTACATTTCATTGACTTTCTAACGGTATCAGTCCGTTTGAGTTACAACGGTTGCGTCACATATTCGTACCAACATGTATTTAGCGATATTTTTCTGATATTACTAGGTTGCATCGCTTTTAACAGTGAAACGATTGACTGTGGGACTTAATTGAACTGATTTTGGACTTTGACCTTATAAATGTGATAAATGAGACAATTGGACTCCAAGAAATAACATTCTTCTTAATTTGACATGATTGCTGGAACTCAGCGATTACACTGGGCGCTGTGGTAGCGCTTTATTTAAAAATTTAGATAAATAAGTCATTTTTTACTGTGGGACCAATCCTAGCCGTTAGCGCGCGCTGAAGAAATAGAGACAGTTTCAAAAACTACATTTCATTGACTTTCTAACGGTATCAGTCCGTTTGAGTTACAACGGTTGCGTCACATATTCGTACCAACATGTATTTAGCGATATTTTTCTGATATTACTAGGTTGCATCGCTTTTAACAGTGAAACGATTGACTGTGGGACTTAATTGAACTGATTTTGGACTTTGACCTTATAAATGTGATAAATGAGACAATTGGACTCCAAGAAATAACATTCTTCTTAATTTGACATGATTGCTGGAACTCAGCGATTACACTGGGCGCTGTGGTAGCGCTTTATTTAAAAATTTAGATAAATAAGTCATTTTTTACTGTGGGACCAATCCTAGCCGTTAGCGCGCGCTGAAGAAATAGAGACAGTTTCAAAAACTACATTTCATTGACTTTCTAACGGTATCAGTCCGTTTGAGTTACAACGGTTGCGTCACATATTCGTACCAACATGTATTTAGCGATATTTTTCTGATATTACTAGGTTGCATCGCTTTTAACAGTGAAACGATTGACTGTGGGACTTAATTGAACTGATTTTGGACTTTGACCTTATAAATGTGATAAATGAGACAATTGGACTCCAAGAAATAACATTCTTCTTAATTTGACATGATTGCTGGAACTCAGCGATTACACTGGGCGCTGTGGTAGCGCTTTATTTAAAAATTTAGATAAATAAGTCATTTTTTACTGTGGGACCAATCCTAGCCGTTAGCGCGCGCTGAAGAAATAGAGACAGTTTCAAAAACTACATTTCATTGACTTTCTAACGGTATCAGTCCGTTTGAGTTACAACGGTTGCGTCACATATTCGTACCAACATGTATTTAGCGATATTTTTCTGATATTACTAGGTTGCATCGCTTTTAACAGTGAAACGATTGACTGTGGGACTTAATTGAACTGATTTTGGACTTTGACCTTATAAATGTGATAAATGAGACAATTGGACTCCAAGAAATAACATTCTTCTTAATTTGACATGATTGCTGGAACTCAGCGATTACACTGGGCGCTGTGGTAGCGCTTTATTTAAAAATTTAGATAAATAAGTCATTTTTTACTGTGGGACCAATCCTAGCCGTTAGCGCGCGCTGAAGAAATAGAGACAGTTTCAAAAACTACATTTCATTGACTTTCTAACGGTATCAGTCCGTTTGAGTTACAACGGTTGCGTCACATATTCGTACCAACATGTATTTAGCGATATTTTTCTGATATTACTAGGTTGCATCGCTTTTAACAGTGAAACGATTGACTGTGGGACTTAATTGAACTGATTTTGGACTTTGACCTTATAAATGTGATAAATGAGACAATTGGACTCCAAGAAATAACATTCTTCTTAATTTGACATGATTGCTGGAACTCAGCGATTACACTGGGCGCTGTGGTAGCGCTTTATTTAAAAATTTAGATAAATAAGTCATTTTTTACTGTGGGACCAATCCTAGCCGTTAGCGCGCGCTGAAGAAATAGAGACAGTTTCAAAAACTACATTTCATTGACTTTCTAACGGTATCAGTCCGTTTGAGTTACAACGGTTGCGTCACATATTCGTACCAACATGTATTTAGCGATATTTTTCTGATATTACTAGGTTGCATCGCTTTTAACAGTGAAACGATTGACTGTGGGACTTAATTGAACTGATTTTGGACTTTGACCTTATAAATGTGATAAATGAGACAATTGGACTCCAAGAAATAACATTCTTCTTAATTTGACATGATTGCTGGAACTCAGCGATTACACTGGGCGCTGTGGTAGCGCTTTATTTAAAAATTTAGATAAATAAGTCATTTTTTACTGTGGGACCAATCCTAGCCGTTAGCGCGCGCTGAAGAAATAGAGACAGTTTCAAAAACTACATTTCATTGACTTTCTAACGGTATCAGTCCGTTTGAGTTACAACGGTTGCGTCACATATTCGTACCAACATGTATTTAGCGATATTTTTCTGATATTACTAGGTTGCATCGCTTTTAACAGTGAAACGATTGACTGTGGGACTTAATTGAACTGATTTTGGACTTTGACCTTATAAATGTGATAAATGAGACAATTGGACTCCAAGAAATAACATTCTTCTTAATTTGACATGATTGCTGGAACTCAGCGATTACACTGGGCGCTGTGGTAGCGCTTTATTTAAAAATTTAGATAAATAAGTCATTTTTTACTGTGGGACCAATCCTAGCCGTTAGCGCGCGCTGAAGAAATAGAGACAGTTTCAAAAACTACATTTCATTGACTTTCTAACGGTATCAGTCCGTTTGAGTTACAACGGTTGCGTCACATATTCGTACCAACATGTATTTAGCGATATTTTTCTGATATTACTAGGTTGCATCGCTTTTAACAGTGAAACGATTGACTGTGGGACTTAATTGAACTGATTTTGGACTTTGACCTTATAAATGTGATAAATGAGACAATTGGACTCCAAGAAATAACATTCTTCTTAATTTGACATGATTGCTGGAACTCAGCGATTACACTGGGCGCTGTGGTAGCGCTTTATTTAAAAATTTAGATAAATAAGTCATTTTTTACTGTGGGACCAATCCTAGCCGTTAGCGCGCGCTGAAGAAATAGAGACAGTTTCAAAAACTACATTTCATTGACTTTCTAACGGTATCAGTCCGTTTGAGTTACAACGGTTGCGTCACATATTCGTACCAACATGTATTTAGCGATATTTTTCTGATATTACTAGGTTGCATCGCTTTTAACAGTGAAACGATTGACTGTGGGACTTAATTGAACTGATTTTGGACTTTGACCTTATAAATGTGATAAATGAGACAATTGGACTCCAAGAAATAACATTCTTCTTAATTTGACATGATTGCTGGAACTCAGCGATTACACTGGGCGCTGTGGTAGCGCTTTATTTAAAAATTTAGATAAATAAGTCATTTTTTACTGTGGGACCAATCCTAGCCGTTAGCGCGCGCTGAAGAAATAGAGACAGTTTCAAAAACTACATTTCATTGACTTTCTAACGGTATCAGTCCGTTTGAGTTACAACGGTTGCGTCACATATTCGTACCAACATGTATTTAGCGATATTTTTCTGATATTACTAGGTTGCATCGCTTTTAACAGTGAAACGATTGACTGTGGGACTTAATTGAACTGATTTTGGACTTTGACCTTATAAATGTGATAAATGAGACAATTGGACTCCAAGAAATAACATTCTTCTTAATTTGACATGATTGCTGGAACTCAGCGATTACACTGGGCGCTGTGGTAGCGCTTTATTTAAAAATTTAGATAAATAAGTCATTTTTTACTGTGGGACCAATCCTAGCCGTTAGCGCGCGCTGAAGAAATAGAGACAGTTTCAAAAACTACATTTCATTGACTTTCTAACGGTATCAGTCCGTTTGAGTTACAACGGTTGCGTCACATATTCGTACCAACATGTATTTAGCGATATTTTTCTGATATTACTAGGTTGCATCGCTTTTAACAGTGAAACGATTGACTGTGGGACTTAATTGAACTGATTTTGGACTTTGACCTTATAAATGTGATAAATGAGACAATTGGACTCCAAGAAATAACATTCTTCTTAATTTGACATGATTGCTGGAACTCAGCGATTACACTGGGCGCTGTGGTAGCGCTTTATTTAAAAATTTAGATAAATAAGTCATTTTTTACTGTGGGACCAATCCTAGCCGTTAGCGCGCGCTGAAGAAATAGAGACAGTTTCAAAAACTACATTTCATTGACTTTCTAACGGTATCAGTCCGTTTGAGTTACAACGGTTGCGTCACATATTCGTACCAACATGTATTTAGCGATATTTTTCTGATATTACTAGGTTGCATCGCTTTTAACAGTGAAACGATTGACTGTGGGACTTAATTGAACTGATTTTGGACTTTGACCTTATAAATGTGATAAATGAGACAATTGGACTCCAAGAAATAACATTCTTCTTAATTTGACATGATTGCTGGAACTCAGCGATTACACTGGGCGCTGTGGTAGCGCTTTATTTAAAAATTTAGATAAATAAGTCATTTTTTACTGTGGGACCAATCCTAGCCGTTAGCGCGCGCTGAAGAAATAGAGACAGTTTCAAAAACTACATTTCATTGACTTTCTAACGGTATCAGTCCGTTTGAGTTACAACGGTTGCGTCACATATTCGTACCAACATGTATTTAGCGATATTTTTCTGATATTACTAGGTTGCATCGCTTTTAACAGTGAAACGATTGACTGTGGGACTTAATTGAACTGATTTTGGACTTTGACCTTATAAATGTGATAAATGAGACAATTGGACTCCAAGAAATAACATTCTTCTTAATTTGACATGATTGCTGGAACTCAGCGATTACACTGGGCGCTGTGGTAGCGCTTTATTTAAAAATTTAGATAAATAAGTCATTTTTTACTGTGGGACCAATCCTAGCCGTTAGCGCGCGCTGAAGAAATAGAGACAGTTTCAAAAACTACATTTCATTGACTTTCTAACGGTATCAGTCCGTTTGAGTTACAACGGTTGCGTCACATATTCGTACCAACATGTATTTAGCGATATTTTTCTGATATTACTAGGTTGCATCGCTTTTAACAGTGAAACGATTGACTGTGGGACTTAATTGAACTGATTTTGGACTTTGACCTTATAAATGTGATAAATGAGACAATTGGACTCCAAGAAATAACATTCTTCTTAATTTGACATGATTGCTGGAACTCAGCGATTACACTGGGCGCTGTGGTAGCGCTTTATTTAAAAATTTAGATAAATAAGTCATTTTTTACTGTGGGACCAATCCTAGCCGTTAGCGCGCGCTGAAGAAATAGAGACAGTTTCAAAAACTACATTTCATTGACTTTCTAACGGTATCAGTCCGTTTGAGTTACAACGGTTGCGTCACATATTCGTACCAACATGTATTTAGCGATATTTTTCTGATATTACTAGGTTGCATCGCTTTTAACAGTGAAACGATTGACTGTGGGACTTAATTGAACTGATTTTGGACTTTGACCTTATAAATGTGATAAATGAGACAATTGGACTCCAAGAAATAACATTCTTCTTAATTTGACATGATTGCTGGAACTCAGCGATTACACTGGGCGCTGTGGTAGCGCTTTATTTAAAAATTTAGATAAATAAGTCATTTTTTACTGTGGGACCAATCCTAGCCGTTAGCGCGCGCTGAAGAAATAGAGACAGTTTCAAAAACTACATTTCATTGACTTTCTAACGGTATCAGTCCGTTTGAGTTACAACGGTTGCGTCACATATTCGTACCAACATGTATTTAGCGATATTTTTCTGATATTACTAGGTTGCATCGCTTTTAACAGTGAAACGATTGACTGTGGGACTTAATTGAACTGATTTTGGACTTTGACCTTATAAATGTGATAAATGAGACAATTGGACTCCAAGAAATAACATTCTTCTTAATTTGACATGATTGCTGGAACTCAGCGATTACACTGGGCGCTGTGGTAGCGCTTTATTTAAAAATTTAGATAAATAAGTCATTTTTTACTGTGGGACCAATCCTAGCCGTTAGCGCGCGCTGAAGAAATAGAGACAGTTTCAAAAACTACATTTCATTGACTTTCTAACGGTATCAGTCCGTTTGAGTTACAACGGTTGCGTCACATATTCGTACCAACATGTATTTAGCGATATTTTTCTGATATTACTAGGTTGCATCGCTTTTAACAGTGAAACGATTGACTGTGGGACTTAATTGAACTGATTTTGGACTTTGACCTTATAAATGTGATAAATGAGACAATTGGACTCCAAGAAATAACATTCTTCTTAATTTGACATGATTGCTGGAACTCAGCGATTACACTGGGCGCTGTGGTAGCGCTTTATTTAAAAATTTAGATAAATAAGTCATTTTTTACTGTGGGACCAATCCTAGCCGTTAGCGCGCGCTGAAGAAATAGAGACAGTTTCAAAAACTACATTTCATTGACTTTCTAACGGTATCAGTCCGTTTGAGTTACAACGGTTGCGTCACATATTCGTACCAACATGTATTTAGCGATATTTTTCTGATATTACTAGGTTGCATCGCTTTTAACAGTGAAACGATTGACTGTGGGACTTAATTGAACTGATTTTGGACTTTGACCTTATAAATGTGATAAATGAGACAATTGGACTCCAAGAAATAACATTCTTCTTAATTTGACATGATTGCTGGAACTCAGCGATTACACTGGGCGCTGTGGTAGCGCTTTATTTAAAAATTTAGATAAATAAGTCATTTTTTACTGTGGGACCAATCCTAGCCGTTAGCGCGCGCTGAAGAAATAGAGACAGTTTCAAAAACTACATTTCATTGACTTTCTAACGGTATCAGTCCGTTTGAGTTACAACGGTTGCGTCACATATTCGTACCAACATGTATTTAGCGATATTTTTCTGATATTACTAGGTTGCATCGCTTTTAACAGTGAAACGATTGACTGTGGGACTTAATTGAACTGATTTTGGACTTTGACCTTATAAATGTGATAAATGAGACAATTGGACTCCAAGAAATAACATTCTTCTTAATTTGACATGATTGCTGGAACTCAGCGATTACACTGGGCGCTGTGGTAGCGCTTTATTTAAAAATTTAGATAAATAAGTCATTTTTTACTGTGGGACCAATCCTAGCCGTTAGCGCGCGCTGAAGAAATAGAGACAGTTTCAAAAACTACATTTCATTGACTTTCTAACGGTATCAGTCCGTTTGAGTTACAACGGTTGCGTCACATATTCGTACCAACATGTATTTAGCGATATTTTTCTGATATTACTAGGTTGCATCGCTTTTAACAGTGAAACGATTGACTGTGGGACTTAATTGAACTGATTTTGGACTTTGACCTTATAAATGTGATAAATGAGACAATTGGACTCCAAGAAATAACATTCTTCTTAATTTGACATGATTGCTGGAACTCAGCGATTACACTGGGCGCTGTGGTAGCGCTTTATTTAAAAATTTAGATAAATAAGTCATTTTTTACTGTGGGACCAATCCTAGCCGTTAGCGCGCGCTGAAGAAATAGAGACAGTTTCAAAAACTACATTTCATTGACTTTCTAACGGTATCAGTCCGTTTGAGTTACAACGGTTGCGTCACATATTCGTACCAACATGTATTTAGCGATATTTTTCTGATATTACTAGGTTGCATCGCTTTTAACAGTGAAACGATTGACTGTGGGACTTAATTGAACTGATTTTGGACTTTGACCTTATAAATGTGATAAATGAGACAATTGGACTCCAAGAAATAACATTCTTCTTAATTTGACATGATTGCTGGAACTCAGCGATTACACTGGGCGCTGTGGTAGCGCTTTATTTAAAAATTTAGATAAATAAGTCATTTTTTACTGTGGGACCAATCCTAGCCGTTAGCGCGCGCTGAAGAAATAGAGACAGTTTCAAAAACTACATTTCATTGACTTTCTAACGGTATCAGTCCGTTTGAGTTACAACGGTTGCGTCACATATTCGTACCAACATGTATTTAGCGATATTTTTCTGATATTACTAGGTTGCATCGCTTTTAACAGTGAAACGATTGACTGTGGGACTTAATTGAACTGATTTTGGACTTTGACCTTATAAATGTGATAAATGAGACAATTGGACTCCAAGAAATAACATTCTTCTTAATTTGACATGATTGCTGGAACTCAGCGATTACACTGGGCGCTGTGGTAGCGCTTTATTTAAAAATTTAGATAAATAAGTCATTTTTTACTGTGGGACCAATCCTAGCCGTTAGCGCGCGCTGAAGAAATAGAGACAGTTTCAAAAACTACATTTCATTGACTTTCTAACGGTATCAGTCCGTTTGAGTTACAACGGTTGCGTCACATATTCGTACCAACATGTATTTAGCGATATTTTTCTGATATTACTAGGTTGCATCGCTTTTAACAGTGAAACGATTGACTGTGGGACTTAATTGAACTGATTTTGGACTTTGACCTTATAAATGTGATAAATGAGACAATTGGACTCCAAGAAATAACATTCTTCTTAATTTGACATGATTGCTGGAACTCAGCGATTACACTGGGCGCTGTGGTAGCGCTTTATTTAAAAATTTAGATAAATAAGTCATTTTTTACTGTGGGACCAATCCTAGCCGTTAGCGCGCGCTGAAGAAATAGAGACAGTTTCAAAAACTACATTTCATTGACTTTCTAACGGTATCAGTCCGTTTGAGTTACAACGGTTGCGTCACATATTCGTACCAACATGTATTTAGCGATATTTTTCTGATATTACTAGGTTGCATCGCTTTTAACAGTGAAACGATTGACTGTGGGACTTAATTGAACTGATTTTGGACTTTGACCTTATAAATGTGATAAATGAGACAATTGGACTCCAAGAAATAACATTCTTCTTAATTTGACATGATTGCTGGAACTCAGCGATTACACTGGGCGCTGTGGTAGCGCTTTATTTAAAAATTTAGATAAATAAGTCATTTTTTACTGTGGGACCAATCCTAGCCGTTAGCGCGCGCTGAAGAAATAGAGACAGTTTCAAAAACTACATTTCATTGACTTTCTAACGGTATCAGTCCGTTTGAGTTACAACGGTTGCGTCACATATTCGTACCAACATGTATTTAGCGATATTTTTCTGATATTACTAGGTTGCATCGCTTTTAACAGTGAAACGATTGACTGTGGGACTTAATTGAACTGATTTTGGACTTTGACCTTATAAATGTGATAAATGAGACAATTGGACTCCAAGAAATAACATTCTTCTTAATTTGACATGATTGCTGGAACTCAGCGATTACACTGGGCGCTGTGGTAGCGCTTTATTTAAAAATTTAGATAAATAAGTCATTTTTTACTGTGGGACCAATCCTAGCCGTTAGCGCGCGCTGAAGAAATAGAGACAGTTTCAAAAACTACATTTCATTGACTTTCTAACGGTATCAGTCCGTTTGAGTTACAACGGTTGCGTCACATATTCGTACCAACATGTATTTAGCGATATTTTTCTGATATTACTAGGTTGCATCGCTTTTAACAGTGAAACGATTGACTGTGGGACTTAATTGAACTGATTTTGGACTTTGACCTTATAAATGTGATAAATGAGACAATTGGACTCCAAGAAATAACATTCTTCTTAATTTGACATGATTGCTGGAACTCAGCGATTACACTGGGCGCTGTGGTAGCGCTTTATTTAAAAATTTAGATAAATAAGTCATTTTTTACTGTGGGACCAATCCTAGCCGTTAGCGCGCGCTGAAGAAATAGAGACAGTTTCAAAAACTACATTTCATTGACTTTCTAACGGTATCAGTCCGTTTGAGTTACAACGGTTGCGTCACATATTCGTACCAACATGTATTTAGCGATATTTTTCTGATATTACTAGGTTGCATCGCTTTTAACAGTGAAACGATTGACTGTGGGACTTAATTGAACTGATTTTGGACTTTGACCTTATAAATGTGATAAATGAGACAATTGGACTCCAAGAAATAACATTCTTCTTAATTTGACATGATTGCTGGAACTCAGCGATTACACTGGGCGCTGTGGTAGCGCTTTATTTAAAAATTTAGATAAATAAGTCATTTTTTACTGTGGGACCAATCCTAGCCGTTAGCGCGCGCTGAAGAAATAGAGACAGTTTCAAAAACTACATTTCATTGACTTTCTAACGGTATCAGTCCGTTTGAGTTACAACGGTTGCGTCACATATTCGTACCAACATGTATTTAGCGATATTTTTCTGATATTACTAGGTTGCATCGCTTTTAACAGTGAAACGATTGACTGTGGGACTTAATTGAACTGATTTTGGACTTTGACCTTATAAATGTGATAAATGAGACAATTGGACTCCAAGAAATAACATTCTTCTTAATTTGACATGATTGCTGGAACTCAGCGATTACACTGGGCGCTGTGGTAGCGCTTTATTTAAAAATTTAGATAAATAAGTCATTTTTTACTGTGGGACCAATCCTAGCCGTTAGCGCGCGCTGAAGAAATAGAGACAGTTTCAAAAACTACATTTCATTGACTTTCTAACGGTATCAGTCCGTTTGAGTTACAACGGTTGCGTCACATATTCGTACCAACATGTATTTAGCGATATTTTTCTGATATTACTAGGTTGCATCGCTTTTAACAGTGAAACGATTGACTGTGGGACTTAATTGAACTGATTTTGGACTTTGACCTTATAAATGTGATAAATGAGACAATTGGACTCCAAGAAATAACATTCTTCTTAATTTGACATGATTGCTGGAACTCAGCGATTACACTGGGCGCTGTGGTAGCGCTTTATTTAAAAATTTAGATAAATAAGTCATTTTTTACTGTGGGACCAATCCTAGCCGTTAGCGCGCGCTGAAGAAATAGAGACAGTTTCAAAAACTACATTTCATTGACTTTCTAACGGTATCAGTCCGTTTGAGTTACAACGGTTGCGTCACATATTCGTACCAACATGTATTTAGCGATATTTTTCTGATATTACTAGGTTGCATCGCTTTTAACAGTGAAACGATTGACTGTGGGACTTAATTGAACTGATTTTGGACTTTGACCTTATAAATGTGATAAATGAGACAATTGGACTCCAAGAAATAACATTCTTCTTAATTTGACATGATTGCTGGAACTCAGCGATTACACTGGGCGCTGTGGTAGCGCTTTATTTAAAAATTTAGATAAATAAGTCATTTTTTACTGTGGGACCAATCCTAGCCGTTAGCGCGCGCTGAAGAAATAGAGACAGTTTCAAAAACTACATTTCATTGACTTTCTAACGGTATCAGTCCGTTTGAGTTACAACGGTTGCGTCACATATTCGTACCAACATGTATTTAGCGATATTTTTCTGATATTACTAGGTTGCATCGCTTTTAACAGTGAAACGATTGACTGTGGGACTTAATTGAACTGATTTTGGACTTTGACCTTATAAATGTGATAAATGAGACAATTGGACTCCAAGAAATAACATTCTTCTTAATTTGACATGATTGCTGGAACTCAGCGATTACACTGGGCGCTGTGGTAGCGCTTTATTTAAAAATTTAGATAAATAAGTCATTTTTTACTGTGGGACCAATCCTAGCCGTTAGCGCGCGCTGAAGAAATAGAGACAGTTTCAAAAACTACATTTCATTGACTTTCTAACGGTATCAGTCCGTTTGAGTTACAACGGTTGCGTCACATATTCGTACCAACATGTATTTAGCGATATTTTTCTGATATTACTAGGTTGCATCGCTTTTAACAGTGAAACGATTGACTGTGGGACTTAATTGAACTGATTTTGGACTTTGACCTTATAAATGTGATAAATGAGACAATTGGACTCCAAGAAATAACATTCTTCTTAATTTGACATGATTGCTGGAACTCAGCGATTACACTGGGCGCTGTGGTAGCGCTTTATTTAAAAATTTAGATAAATAAGTCATTTTTTACTGTGGGACCAATCCTAGCCGTTAGCGCGCGCTGAAGAAATAGAGACAGTTTCAAAAACTACATTTCATTGACTTTCTAACGGTATCAGTCCGTTTGAGTTACAACGGTTGCGTCACATATTCGTACCAACATGTATTTAGCGATATTTTTCTGATATTACTAGGTTGCATCGCTTTTAACAGTGAAACGATTGACTGTGGGACTTAATTGAACTGATTTTGGACTTTGACCTTATAAATGTGATAAATGAGACAATTGGACTCCAAGAAATAACATTCTTCTTAATTTGACATGATTGCTGGAACTCAGCGATTACACTGGGCGCTGTGGTAGCGCTTTATTTAAAAATTTAGATAAATAAGTCATTTTTTACTGTGGGACCAATCCTAGCCGTTAGCGCGCGCTGAAGAAATAGAGACAGTTTCAAAAACTACATTTCATTGACTTTCTAACGGTATCAGTCCGTTTGAGTTACAACGGTTGCGTCACATATTCGTACCAACATGTATTTAGCGATATTTTTCTGATATTACTAGGTTGCATCGCTTTTAACAGTGAAACGATTGACTGTGGGACTTAATTGAACTGATTTTGGACTTTGACCTTATAAATGTGATAAATGAGACAATTGGACTCCAAGAAATAACATTCTTCTTAATTTGACATGATTGCTGGAACTCAGCGATTACACTGGGCGCTGTGGTAGCGCTTTATTTAAAAATTTAGATAAATAAGTCATTTTTTACTGTGGGACCAATCCTAGCCGTTAGCGCGCGCTGAAGAAATAGAGACAGTTTCAAAAACTACATTTCATTGACTTTCTAACGGTATCAGTCCGTTTGAGTTACAACGGTTGCGTCACATATTCGTACCAACATGTATTTAGCGATATTTTTCTGATATTACTAGGTTGCATCGCTTTTAACAGTGAAACGATTGACTGTGGGACTTAATTGAACTGATTTTGGACTTTGACCTTATAAATGTGATAAATGAGACAATTGGACTCCAAGAAATAACATTCTTCTTAATTTGACATGATTGCTGGAACTCAGCGATTACACTGGGCGCTGTGGTAGCGCTTTATTTAAAAATTTAGATAAATAAGTCATTTTTTACTGTGGGACCAATCCTAGCCGTTAGCGCGCGCTGAAGAAATAGAGACAGTTTCAAAAACTACATTTCATTGACTTTCTAACGGTATCAGTCCGTTTGAGTTACAACGGTTGCGTCACATATTCGTACCAACATGTATTTAGCGATATTTTTCTGATATTACTAGGTTGCATCGCTTTTAACAGTGAAACGATTGACTGTGGGACTTAATTGAACTGATTTTGGACTTTGACCTTATAAATGTGATAAATGAGACAATTGGACTCCAAGAAATAACATTCTTCTTAATTTGACATGATTGCTGGAACTCAGCGATTACACTGGGCGCTGTGGTAGCGCTTTATTTAAAAATTTAGATAAATAAGTCATTTTTTACTGTGGGACCAATCCTAGCCGTTAGCGCGCGCTGAAGAAATAGAGACAGTTTCAAAAACTACATTTCATTGACTTTCTAACGGTATCAGTCCGTTTGAGTTACAACGGTTGCGTCACATATTCGTACCAACATGTATTTAGCGATATTTTTCTGATATTACTAGGTTGCATCGCTTTTAACAGTGAAACGATTGACTGTGGGACTTAATTGAACTGATTTTGGACTTTGACCTTATAAATGTGATAAATGAGACAATTGGACTCCAAGAAATAACATTCTTCTTAATTTGACATGATTGCTGGAACTCAGCGATTACACTGGGCGCTGTGGTAGCGCTTTATTTAAAAATTTAGATAAATAAGTCATTTTTTACTGTGGGACCAATCCTAGCCGTTAGCGCGCGCTGAAGAAATAGAGACAGTTTCAAAAACTACATTTCATTGACTTTCTAACGGTATCAGTCCGTTTGAGTTACAACGGTTGCGTCACATATTCGTACCAACATGTATTTAGCGATATTTTTCTGATATTACTAGGTTGCATCGCTTTTAACAGTGAAACGATTGACTGTGGGACTTAATTGAACTGATTTTGGACTTTGACCTTATAAATGTGATAAATGAGACAATTGGACTCCAAGAAATAACATTCTTCTTAATTTGACATGATTGCTGGAACTCAGCGATTACACTGGGCGCTGTGGTAGCGCTTTATTTAAAAATTTAGATAAATAAGTCATTTTTTACTGTGGGACCAATCCTAGCCGTTAGCGCGCGCTGAAGAAATAGAGACAGTTTCAAAAACTACATTTCATTGACTTTCTAACGGTATCAGTCCGTTTGAGTTACAACGGTTGCGTCACATATTCGTACCAACATGTATTTAGCGATATTTTTCTGATATTACTAGGTTGCATCGCTTTTAACAGTGAAACGATTGACTGTGGGACTTAATTGAACTGATTTTGGACTTTGACCTTATAAATGTGATAAATGAGACAATTGGACTCCAAGAAATAACATTCTTCTTAATTTGACATGATTGCTGGAACTCAGCGATTACACTGGGCGCTGTGGTAGCGCTTTATTTAAAAATTTAGATAAATAAGTCATTTTTTACTGTGGGACCAATCCTAGCCGTTAGCGCGCGCTGAAGAAATAGAGACAGTTTCAAAAACTACATTTCATTGACTTTCTAACGGTATCAGTCCGTTTGAGTTACAACGGTTGCGTCACATATTCGTACCAACATGTATTTAGCGATATTTTTCTGATATTACTAGGTTGCATCGCTTTTAACAGTGAAACGATTGACTGTGGGACTTAATTGAACTGATTTTGGACTTTGACCTTATAAATGTGATAAATGAGACAATTGGACTCCAAGAAATAACATTCTTCTTAATTTGACATGATTGCTGGAACTCAGCGATTACACTGGGCGCTGTGGTAGCGCTTTATTTAAAAATTTAGATAAATAAGTCATTTTTTACTGTGGGACCAATCCTAGCCGTTAGCGCGCGCTGAAGAAATAGAGACAGTTTCAAAAACTACATTTCATTGACTTTCTAACGGTATCAGTCCGTTTGAGTTACAACGGTTGCGTCACATATTCGTACCAACATGTATTTAGCGATATTTTTCTGATATTACTAGGTTGCATCGCTTTTAACAGTGAAACGATTGACTGTGGGACTTAATTGAACTGATTTTGGACTTTGACCTTATAAATGTGATAAATGAGACAATTGGACTCCAAGAAATAACATTCTTCTTAATTTGACATGATTGCTGGAACTCAGCGATTACACTGGGCGCTGTGGTAGCGCTTTATTTAAAAATTTAGATAAATAAGTCATTTTTTACTGTGGGACCAATCCTAGCCGTTAGCGCGCGCTGAAGAAATAGAGACAGTTTCAAAAACTACATTTCATTGACTTTCTAACGGTATCAGTCCGTTTGAGTTACAACGGTTGCGTCACATATTCGTACCAACATGTATTTAGCGATATTTTTCTGATATTACTAGGTTGCATCGCTTTTAACAGTGAAACGATTGACTGTGGGACTTAATTGAACTGATTTTGGACTTTGACCTTATAAATGTGATAAATGAGACAATTGGACTCCAAGAAATAACATTCTTCTTAATTTGACATGATTGCTGGAACTCAGCGATTACACTGGGCGCTGTGGTAGCGCTTTATTTAAAAATTTAGATAAATAAGTCATTTTTTACTGTGGGACCAATCCTAGCCGTTAGCGCGCGCTGAAGAAATAGAGACAGTTTCAAAAACTACATTTCATTGACTTTCTAACGGTATCAGTCCGTTTGAGTTACAACGGTTGCGTCACATATTCGTACCAACATGTATTTAGCGATATTTTTCTGATATTACTAGGTTGCATCGCTTTTAACAGTGAAACGATTGACTGTGGGACTTAATTGAACTGATTTTGGACTTTGACCTTATAAATGTGATAAATGAGACAATTGGACTCCAAGAAATAACATTCTTCTTAATTTGACATGATTGCTGGAACTCAGCGATTACACTGGGCGCTGTGGTAGCGCTTTATTTAAAAATTTAGATAAATAAGTCATTTTTTACTGTGGGACCAATCCTAGCCGTTAGCGCGCGCTGAAGAAATAGAGACAGTTTCAAAAACTACATTTCATTGACTTTCTAACGGTATCAGTCCGTTTGAGTTACAACGGTTGCGTCACATATTCGTACCAACATGTATTTAGCGATATTTTTCTGATATTACTAGGTTGCATCGCTTTTAACAGTGAAACGATTGACTGTGGGACTTAATTGAACTGATTTTGGACTTTGACCTTATAAATGTGATAAATGAGACAATTGGACTCCAAGAAATAACATTCTTCTTAATTTGACATGATTGCTGGAACTCAGCGATTACACTGGGCGCTGTGGTAGCGCTTTATTTAAAAATTTAGATAAATAAGTCATTTTTTACTGTGGGACCAATCCTAGCCGTTAGCGCGCGCTGAAGAAATAGAGACAGTTTCAAAAACTACATTTCATTGACTTTCTAACGGTATCAGTCCGTTTGAGTTACAACGGTTGCGTCACATATTCGTACCAACATGTATTTAGCGATATTTTTCTGATATTACTAGGTTGCATCGCTTTTAACAGTGAAACGATTGACTGTGGGACTTAATTGAACTGATTTTGGACTTTGACCTTATAAATGTGATAAATGAGACAATTGGACTCCAAGAAATAACATTCTTCTTAATTTGACATGATTGCTGGAACTCAGCGATTACACTGGGCGCTGTGGTAGCGCTTTATTTAAAAATTTAGATAAATAAGTCATTTTTTACTGTGGGACCAATCCTAGCCGTTAGCGCGCGCTGAAGAAATAGAGACAGTTTCAAAAACTACATTTCATTGACTTTCTAACGGTATCAGTCCGTTTGAGTTACAACGGTTGCGTCACATATTCGTACCAACATGTATTTAGCGATATTTTTCTGATATTACTAGGTTGCATCGCTTTTAACAGTGAAACGATTGACTGTGGGACTTAATTGAACTGATTTTGGACTTTGACCTTATAAATGTGATAAATGAGACAATTGGACTCCAAGAAATAACATTCTTCTTAATTTGACATGATTGCTGGAACTCAGCGATTACACTGGGCGCTGTGGTAGCGCTTTATTTAAAAATTTAGATAAATAAGTCATTTTTTACTGTGGGACCAATCCTAGCCGTTAGCGCGCGCTGAAGAAATAGAGACAGTTTCAAAAACTACATTTCATTGACTTTCTAACGGTATCAGTCCGTTTGAGTTACAACGGTTGCGTCACATATTCGTACCAACATGTATTTAGCGATATTTTTCTGATATTACTAGGTTGCATCGCTTTTAACAGTGAAACGATTGACTGTGGGACTTAATTGAACTGATTTTGGACTTTGACCTTATAAATGTGATAAATGAGACAATTGGACTCCAAGAAATAACATTCTTCTTAATTTGACATGATTGCTGGAACTCAGCGATTACACTGGGCGCTGTGGTAGCGCTTTATTTAAAAATTTAGATAAATAAGTCATTTTTTACTGTGGGACCAATCCTAGCCGTTAGCGCGCGCTGAAGAAATAGAGACAGTTTCAAAAACTACATTTCATTGACTTTCTAACGGTATCAGTCCGTTTGAGTTACAACGGTTGCGTCACATATTCGTACCAACATGTATTTAGCGATATTTTTCTGATATTACTAGGTTGCATCGCTTTTAACAGTGAAACGATTGACTGTGGGACTTAATTGAACTGATTTTGGACTTTGACCTTATAAATGTGATAAATGAGACAATTGGACTCCAAGAAATAACATTCTTCTTAATTTGACATGATTGCTGGAACTCAGCGATTACACTGGGCGCTGTGGTAGCGCTTTATTTAAAAATTTAGATAAATAAGTCATTTTTTACTGTGGGACCAATCCTAGCCGTTAGCGCGCGCTGAAGAAATAGAGACAGTTTCAAAAACTACATTTCATTGACTTTCTAACGGTATCAGTCCGTTTGAGTTACAACGGTTGCGTCACATATTCGTACCAACATGTATTTAGCGATATTTTTCTGATATTACTAGGTTGCATCGCTTTTAACAGTGAAACGATTGACTGTGGGACTTAATTGAACTGATTTTGGACTTTGACCTTATAAATGTGATAAATGAGACAATTGGACTCCAAGAAATAACATTCTTCTTAATTTGACATGATTGCTGGAACTCAGCGATTACACTGGGCGCTGTGGTAGCGCTTTATTTAAAAATTTAGATAAATAAGTCATTTTTTACTGTGGGACCAATCCTAGCCGTTAGCGCGCGCTGAAGAAATAGAGACAGTTTCAAAAACTACATTTCATTGACTTTCTAACGGTATCAGTCCGTTTGAGTTACAACGGTTGCGTCACATATTCGTACCAACATGTATTTAGCGATATTTTTCTGATATTACTAGGTTGCATCGCTTTTAACAGTGAAACGATTGACTGTGGGACTTAATTGAACTGATTTTGGACTTTGACCTTATAAATGTGATAAATGACACAATTGGACTCCAAGAAATAACATTCTTCTTAATTTGACATGATTGCTGGAACTCAGCGATTACACTGGGCGCTGTGGTAGCGCTTTATTTAAAAATTTAGATAAATAAGTCATTTTTTACTGTGGGACCAATCCTAGCCGTTAGCGCGCGCTGAAGAAATAGAGACAGTTTCAAAAACTACATTTCATTGACTTTCTAACGGTATCAGTCCGTTTGAGTTACAACGGTTGCGTCACATATTCGTACCAACATGTATTTAGCGATATTTTTCTGATATTACTAGGTTGCATCGCTTTTAACAGTGAAACGATTGACTGTGGGACTTAATTGAACTGATTTTGGACTTTGACCTTATAAATGTGATAAATGAGACAATTGGACTCCAAGAAATAACATTCTTCTTAATTTGACATGATTGCTGGAACTCAGCGATTACACTGGGCGCTGTGGTAGCGCTTTATTTAAAAATTTAGATAAATAAGTCATTTTTTACTGTGGGACCAATCCTAGCCGTTAGCGCGCTGAAGAAATAGAGACAGTTTCAAAAACTACATTTCATTGACTTTCTAACGGTATCAGTCCGTTTGAGTTACAACGGTTGCGTCACATATTCGTACCAACATGTATTTAGCGATATTTTTCTGATATTACTAGGTTGCATCGCTTTTAACAGTGAAACGATTGACTGTGGGACTTAATTGAACTGATTTTGGACTTTGACCTTATAAATGTGATAAATGAGACAATTGGACTCCAAGAAATAACATTCTTCTTAATTTGACATGATTGCTGGAACTCAGCGATTACACTGGGCGCTGTGGTAGCGCTTTATTTAAAAATTTAGATAAATAAGTCATTTTTTACTGTGGGACCAATCCTAGCCGTTAGCGCGCGCTGAAGAAATAGAGACAGTTTCAAAAACTACATTTCATTGACTTTCTAACGGTATCAGTCCGTTTGAGTTACAACGGTTGCGTCACATATTCGTACCAACATGTATTTAGCGATATTTTTCTGATATTACTAGGTTGCATCGCTTTTAACAGTGAAACGATTGACTGTGGGACTTAATTGAACTGATTTTGGACTTTGACCTTATAAATGTGATAAATGAGACAATTGGACTCCAAGAAATAACATTCTTCTTAATTTGACATGATTGCTGGAACTCAGCGATTACACTGGGCGCTGTGGTAGCGCTTTATTTAAAAATTTAGATAAATAAGTCATTTTTTACTGTGGGACCAATCCTAGCCGTTAGCGCGCGCTGAAGAAATAGAGACAGTTTCAAAAACTACATTTCATTGACTTTCTAACGGTATCAGTCCGTTTGAGTTACAACGGTTGCGTCACATATTCGTACCAACATGTATTTAGCGATATTTTTCTGATATTACTAGGTTGCATCGCTTTTAACAGTGAAACGATTGACTGTGGGACTTAATTGAACTGATTTTGGACTTTGACCTTATAAATGTGATAAATGACACAATTGGACTCCAAGAAATAACATTCTTCTTAATTTGACATGATTGCTGGAACTCAGCGATTACACTGGGCGCTGTGGTAGCGCTTTATTTAAAAATTTAGATAAATAAGTCATTTTTTACTGTGGGACCAATCCTAGCCGTTAGCGCGCTGAAGAAATAGAGACAGTTTCAAAAACTACATTTCATTGACTTTCTAACGGTATCAGTCCGTTTGAGTTACAACGGTTGCGTCACATATTCGTACCAACATGTATTTAGCGATATTTTTCTGATATTACTAGGTTGCATCGCTTTTAACAGTGAAACGATTGACTGTGGGACTTAATTGAACTGATTTTGGACTTTGACCTTATAAATGTGATAAATGACACAATTGGACTCCAAGAAATAACATTCTTCTTAATTTGACATGATTGCTGGAACTCAGCGATTACACTGGGCGCTGTGGTAGCGCTTTATTTAAAAATTTAGATAAATAAGTCATTTTTTACTGTGGGACCAATCCTAGCCGTTAGCGCGCTGAAGAAATAGAGACAGTTTCAAAAACTACATTTCATTGACTTTCTAACGGTATCAGTCCGTTTGAGTTACAACGGTTGCGTCACATATTCGTACCAACATGTATTTAGCGATATTTTTCTGATATTACTAGGTTGCATCGCTTTTAACAGTGAAACGATTGACTGTGGGACTTAATTGAACTGATTTTGGACTTTGACCTTATAAATGTGATAAATGACACAATTGGACTCCAAGAAATAACATTCTTCTTAATTTGACATGATTGCTGGAACTCAGCGATTACACTGGGCGCTGTGGTAGCGCTTTATTTAAAAATTTAGATAAATAAGTCATTTTTTACTGTGGGACCAATCCTAGCCGTTAGCGCGCTGAAGAAATAGAGACAGTTTCAAAAACTACATTTCATTGACTTTCTAACGGTATCAGTCCGTTTGAGTTACAACGGTTGCGTCACATATTCGTACCAACATGTATTTAGCGATATTTTTCTGATATTACTAGGTTGCATCGCTTTTAACAGTGAAACGATTGACTGTGGGACTTAATTGAACTGATTTTGGACTTTGACCTTATAAATGTGATAAATGACACAATTGGACTCCAAGAAATAACATTCTTCTTAATTTGACATGATTGCTGGAACTCAGCGATTACACTGGGCGCTGTGGTAGCGCTTTATTTAAAAATTTAGATAAATAAGTCATTTTTTACTGTGGGACCAATCCTAGCCGTTAGCGCGCGCTGAAGAAATAGAGACAGTTTCAAAAACTACATTTCATTGACTTTCTAACGGTATCAGTCCGTTTGAGTTACAACGGTTGCGTCACATATTCGTACCAACATGTATTTAGCGATATTTTTCTGATATTACTAGGTTGCATCGCTTTTAACAGTGAAACGATTGACTGTGGGACTTAATTGAACTGATTTTGGACTTTGACCTTATAAATGTGATAAATGACACAATTGGACTCCAAGAAATAACATTCTTCTTAATTTGACATGATTGCTGGAACTCAGCGATTACACTGGGCGCTGTGGTAGCGCTTTATTTAAAAATTTAGATAAATAAGTCATTTTTTACTGTGGGACCAATCCTAGCCGTTAGCGCCGCTGAAGAAATAGAGACAGTTTCAAAAACTACATTTCATTGACTTTCTAACGGTATCAGTCCGTTTGAGTTACAACGGTTGCGTCACATATTCGTACCAACATGTATTTAGCGATATTTTTCTGATATTACTAGGTTGCATCGCTTTTAACAGTGAAACGATTGACTGTGGGACTTAATTGAACTGATTTTGGACTTTGACCTTATAAATGTGATAAATGACACAATTGGACTCCAAGAAATAACATTCTTCTTAATTTGACATGATTGCTGGAACTCAGCGATTACACTGGGCGCTGTGGTAGCGCTTTATTTAAAAATTTAGATAAATAAGTCATTTTTTACTGTGGGACCAATCCTAGCCGTTAGCGCGCGCTGAAGAAATAGAGACAGTTTCAAAAACTACATTTCATTGACTTTCTAACGGTATCAGTCCGTTTGAGTTACAACGGTTGCGTCACATATTCGTACCAACATGTATTTAGCGATATTTTTCTGATATTACTAGGTTGCATCGCTTTTAACAGTGAAACGATTGACTGTGGGACTTAATTGAACTGATTTTGGACTTTGACCTTATAAATGTGATAAATGACACAATTGGACTCCAAGAAATAACATTCTTCTTAATTTGACATGATTGCTGGAACTCAGCGATTACACTGGGCGCTGTGGTAGCGCTTTATTTAAAAATTTAGATAAATAAGTCATTTTTTACTGTGGGACCAATCCTAGCCGTTAGCGCCGCTGAAGAAATAGAGACAGTTTCAAAAACTACATTTCATTGACTTTCTAACGGTATCAGTCCGTTTGAGTTACAACGGTTGCGTCACATATTCGTACCAACATGTATTTAGCGATATTTTTCTGATATTACTAGGTTGCATCGCTTTTAACAGTGAAACGATTGACTGTGGGACTTAATTGAACTGATTTTGGACTTTGACCTTATAAATGTGATAAATGACACAATTGGACTCCAAGAAATAACATTCTTCTTAATTTGACATGATTGCTGGAACTCAGCGATTACACTGGGCGCTGTGGTAGCGCTTTATTTAAAAATTTAGATAAATAAGTCATTTTTACTGTGGGACCAATCCTAGCCGTTAGCGGCGCTGAAGAAATAGAGACAGTTTCAAAAACTACATTTCATTGACTTTCTAACGGTATCAGTCCGTTTGAGTTACAACGGTTGCGTCACATATTCGTACCAACATGTATTTAGCGATATTTTCTGATATTACTAGGTTGCATCGCTTTTAACAGTGAAACGATTGACTGTGGGACTTAATTGAACTGATTTTGGACTTTGACCTTATAAATGTGATAAATGACACAATTGGACTCCAAGAAATAACATTCTTCTTAATTTGACATGATTGCTGGAACTCAGCGATTACACTGGGCGCTGTGGTAGCGCTTTATTTAAAAATTTAGATAAATAAGTCATTTTTTACTGTGGGACCAATCCTAGCCGTTAGCGTGCGCTGAAGAAATAGAGACAGTTTCAAAAACTACATTTCATTGACTTTCTAACGGTATCAGTCCGTTTGAGTTACAACGGTTGCGTCACATATTCGTACCAACATGTATTTAGCGATATTTTTCTGATATTACTAGGTTGCATCGCTTTTAACAGTGAAACGATTGACTGTGGGACTTAATTGAACTGATTTTGGACTTTGACCTTATAAATGTGATAAATGACACAATTGGACTCCAAGAAATAACATTCTTCTTAATTTGACATGATTGCTGGAACTCAGCGATTACACTGGGCGCTGTGGTAGCGCTTTATTTAAAAATTTAGATAAATAAGTCATTTTTTACTGTGGGACCAATCCTAGCCGTTAGCGCCGCTGAAGAAATAGAGACAGTTTCAAAAACTACATTTCATTGACTTTCTAACGGTATCAGTCCGTTTGAGTTACAACGGTTGCGTCACATATTCGTACCAACATGTATTTAGCGATATTTTCTGATATTACTAGGTTGCATCGCTTTTAACAGTGAAACGATTGACTGTGGGACTTAATTGAACTGATTTTGGACTTTGACCTTATAAATGTGATAAATGACACAATTGGACTCCAAGAAATAACATTCTTCTTAATTTGACATGATTGCTGGAACTCAGCGATTACACTGGGCGCTGTGGTAGCGCTTTATTTAAAAATTTAGATAAATAAGTCATTTTTACTGTGGGACCAATCCTAGCCGTTAGCGCTCGCTGAAGAAATAGAGACAGTTTCAAAAACTACATTTCATTGACTTTCTAACGGTATCAGTCCGTTTGAGTTACAACGGTTGCGTCACATATTCGTACCAACATGTATTTAGCGATATTTTCTGATATTACTAGGTTGCATCGCTTTTAACAGTGAAACGATTGACTGTGGGACTTAATTGAACTGATTTTGGACTTTGACCTTATAAATGTGATAAATGACACAATTGGACTCCAAGAAATAACATTCTTCTTAATTTGACATGATTGCTGGAACTCAGCGATTACACTGGGCGCTGTGGTAGCGCTTTATTTAAAAATTTAGATAAATAAGTCATTTTTTA